>MU827793.1:0-105905 GCA_029204205.1 Desmophyllum pertusum | reverse complement strand
AAATGAATGTAAGTTGTTAAGGTCATCGCTATTTTGTCACACAGTCTAGCCTGAGATCAGGCTCCGAGAGAAATCGCCGAGCGAGGACTGGGGCGGGAACGAAGGCGTCCGTCGCCTTCGTTCCCACCGCAGTCCGCGCTGATTTCTCTCGGAGCCTGATCTCAGGCTACACACAGTCTAGCTGGTAGGCGGAGAGGTAGCATACTTACTTTCAAGATATTTGGCAAGTTCCTTATCTTGAGCTTTCAAAGCTTGAATTCTTGGCGTGTTGCCCTTAAAAGGAAGAAATAAAATCGCTTTAATCAACTTAACAAGTAGTCTGAGCAGCAGTCATAACCAAGGAGGGCTGGGGTATTTGCTCATCATCCTGTATTCGATTGTATGCAGGACAACCGTCAGTCACAGATGGCGCATTTATAGCCTTCATTGTTACGTTCATCTTTTGTAAACGTTTCTGCCTTGTTAGTAAACTATTTATTTATTTAAGGTTTCTTTCGATTTGAAGGTAATGTTTTGCAACATAAAAGAAGGCAATGTATTTTTAGTAGATATCACCAACAGTTTTGTCAATTACAATGTGTAATAATTTTATTCAGAAACGGACGTATATTTATAGTACAGTTGGGGGAACAAGTGCCGATTTTGGCAAATCTTCGTGGGAGGACTTGAAGAGTTTCCGAATCTTTTTATCCGATCAGAAAGTAGCGTGAGCACTCACGAGTACTCCGAAAGCACTCGCGCCAGCAAATACATCATGTTGCTTGGATGAACACCGCAGGCTCAGTCCCGTCTCGGAGGCAGGACCATCAACTTGGTACTTGTTCTCCCGACTGAGTACTTGCTGGGTGAATTTAATTATATATTATGGTGCGATTACTGTGACTGGGGCCACTTAGACAATGAAAACCCATCACATATTTCAGAGAATTTCACTACATTACAAGTTGAAATGTTATATTTTGGTTTTCGTTGTTCAAGTGCTCCTGATTATAATAGTCGCACTGTAAGACAATTCAGTTTCTTCTTGGTGATCAGTTCGTTTCTTCTCATGACCTGTATGCTTGCCTTTATATGGATATATTTTAAGAAGAAATTAGAGGCTGATCAGTATCACTACTCTGAGGAGTGAAATAGTTTTACTCCGTAACTCACATCATAGTCTGTTCTCGTGAGTGAAGCCCCGGCTTGAACTAAAAGCGAGCAAATCGTGCGTCGTTCATAAAGAGCGGCTTTATGAAGGGCTGTTTGACCTCTGAGAAAAAAACAAAACCAAGAATGAGCAGACCAGAAGATAAAGTGGAGAAACTAAATGCTTCAAGTCACATAACCACAATGAACAATATCAACTGACAACGTTTGCTTACTTTTCTTCCTCAACAAGATCCAGAACACATCGGGGAACTGGGAAAAAGCAAACAAGAAATTAGTATTCAAACCACAGTTTTGATTGAAAAAGTGTGCAAAGTGACCAAAACTATAAAATAAATATATAGGGACTATTCAAAGGCCAGATGATAAGCTGCACTCTTTTCTTCTCGCAGGAGGAACGAAAACCTCCAGACCCGAGAAAAAACGGAAACACGGCACACAAAATGAGCAAAATATGTTGATTATTGCCTCTATGTCAACATAAAAATTCTCCTTACTGGTCAGTCTCCATACTATTCTTATAGTAATCATGAGGAGAATTTGTTCCCTTGTTCAGTTGGTGATCATTTTTCAAATTCTTATAAGCTGTATGCTTGATTACGTATTGATATTATAAGGAGATATTGGATGTTGATCACTGTATACTATACAGAAGCAGCCATACCATTGGAGATGATGTATCTGACAACTTCTTTATGTCCGTGCCGTGCGGCATAATGTAGCGGCCTCCAGCCACGGTGATCACCAGCGGACAGACTTGCCCCACTACGGTGTAACTCGATTACCTAAACACCACAACAACAACATTTAGAGAGGTGACTGTCAATCACATCTGACCAATCACAACAAACACAATTTTCCAGCGCTTGGCGCCAGTTGCATGAGTTCTGATTGGTTTGCTGCGTTATTGAATAGTACAGCGAACCAATCAGAATTTGAAGCATGCAGCCGGTGCCAAGCGCGGGAAAGTCAAATCAAGTCACAATTGGGGTTTGTTTAGCTCCTGATTGGTGAGAAAAGATGTTTCACAACAACAACAATAATGATTGATAATTGCCACGGTAGTGATTGCTATTACCTTGTCTAATTCGCCACTCTTGGAAGCCTCAATCATGCCTTAAAAGACAACAAGAATCAAACATTACAGCTGCCCTCTCCAAAACAAAACTGTGATTAAAATAAAACAAACTAAAGCATAGCCTGCGAACAAGCTCTCATGGGGTTGGGACAGAGAGCTTGCCTGGACACCTCAGAATTTTGAATGCCACCCCTCAAAACCCCCACCGCTTCTGGCTGTTTGAGCTGTCAAAATTTAGTGTGTGCGCCTCCGAAGTTTACTTCCAAAAATACCTGAACTAATTTTTCTGCACGAGTGATAAACGCTAAAAGCATCATGTTTGCTTTGTTCCGCCGAATAATTATATATCCACCAATCATTTTGGATGCAGACATTCGCGATTCTCAGAGATGCGTGCAGGCTTTCGCTCCTATTTTCCCAGCCATCTGAGAGCGCCCGGAAAGCCTGTTCGCAGGCTAACTAAAGCACCAACAAACAGACAGTGTAGGCATTTTTGGCGAGCTTTAGTTTGAGTGTTTAGCCGCCTTACACCTACTCCCTAGACTTCTTTTTGCACTCTCCCTACCCTCCACAGTTTTTTCTAATCCAAGATGGCGGCTTAAACACTAGCACTGCAGGCTAACCAACTAACAACAAGATACTCACCGTGTTCGTTACGCTTCATGATTTCATTCTTCACCCTGCAATGAACAAGAAGGAATACAGTACACTTTCATTTCGCTGCCAATAACTCTACTCAGCTGGATCTACAAAGTTGGATCAGCTTGAAAAACTGCAAAGGACAGAGACGGAAATTGTAGAGGAGCCACATACGAATCAGTGCTCCTGAGTTTAACAGTTATCGCCAGAAACGTTGCTCAGATGCATGACGCACTCTCTCCAGCACCTTTTCCGATATAAATCACCATTTTTAACTCGTGAATGCGAAAGCAATAAACAGGTTATAGCATTTGGTGGACAAATTTCACTCACTCGGTGGGCTGTAAACTCTAATCGCGATATTAATTTATGCATATTAATTTATTCATTCACAAGTCAGCTCATAGGAACCTTTAATTTCAGACACGAAATCACATCAGTGGCCTCAAAATTGGCGGTCTCGCTAATTGCACCCTGAAATGTATATAACTGGTATCATTTACGGCAAGGAGCCCAAGAGTTTGACCACTTTTAATTATTTCACATTCTTTCATGCATGCATACTATCCAAGCCAAAGATATAGCTCCTCGGCTTCTGATTGGATAGAGGGGTAAGGCGCCACTACAAACATTTCATGGCTAAGATCGAAAAACACTAACAAATAGTTAGATGGTTTTTGTCACAATACTTCTAGGTTACGTCACCGGCCCAGGTTCAAAGATAGCCCTGTGCATGCATCATGTGTCGCCTAAGCTTGTTCTACTCACCAAATGGCGTCTGCTTCATCTACATCAGGGGATGGAAGCTTGAACTCTTGATTACTAACAAAAGGAAGGAAAACACGAATCTGTGAAATTTGACCTTGATGGGGCACAGGAACGTTCTTGTACCTTGTTAACTGTCTCCATGGTGTACCAATATGGATCAAACTAGCTACGTTGACTTCAAACTGTGTTTCAATTATTATTACTAGTAATACGTGACTCGCAGGCCCTCGCAAAGCTTTTGTTGCCTAGTAACGGGCACGCCTGCGATTTGATCGGCAAGGTTTCCAAGAATCGCTGCAAGGTTTCTGAGAATCGCCGGACGAACGTCGTGTTTTTGCTATGCCACCGGATTTTGGTTTCGATTGGAGTTCGCTCGTCTCTCGATATCTGTAATAAATTGTAGCGCTCTTGTACTGTTTTCCCCACTTTTCCGTCCGAATGATCTGAAACCACCTCGCTTTTGTAGGTAAAATCTTCTTCGCAATATCGGATCGGCGAATTTATATTTTCAGACACAAGTCTTCGCGTCTAAAATGAAAACTAAGCCATATGTTGATCGTACTTTGAGAAATTCCTGAGTCGTCTTTCCTTTTCCTGTTGTTGATAATGGATTTAATAAAGCCGGGTTTTTTTTCACAAATGACCCGTATATAAATTTGTTCGATAAACAAACTTGGAGTAAAAATTATTATTATTAGTCTGAAGTACACACGTTTCATTAAATTAGTTAGCAGATAGTCTCCTTCACAGCCGTTATTTGGCTCATCACGCAACGCTCTCCTCTCCCACTAACGGGTGGTGGGAGGAGAGCATTACGTGACGAGCCAAATAACGGCTGCGAAGGAGACTAGTTAGCAGATGAATGGGGGAGAACTACGGCGGGAGAAGAGTTAGCCTGTTAGTGGGTAGCGGCACAAAGAATAGCGAGTGTCGCTTTGCCTATTTTTTTTTCGCTTGCTATCTCCCCACGAACCGAATGCCTTGAACAGGCTAGTTCCAGTTCGTCGACTGTCCGATCCGAACATGAGCAAAATTAGCAATAACTTGCCAAGAAAGGCTTGTGTATCGGTGAACAAGTGAATTTTTTCCAACAGAAAGAGGAACCTCTTGGGTGGCAAATGTTTAACAAAGGTCATTTTAATGCACCATTAAAAAAGTTGCATACTTGTAGTTCACTTCACTTACGCGGAAAAGGGCGTCATAATAGTACTTTCCACAATATCCTCCACACTCTCTGACGGACTGGATCCAATTGAACTGTTGTATCTCCTGGGTGGCGGCAGAGTGACTGGTGACCGACTGCTCAGATTGATTGGCCTGGTTACGGGGACTGCAGGAATGGACAGCGGTCTTTTAAGCCGAGTCGAGGACGAGGCAGCAACGACAGTGGTCGTCTTGTTATTGGTCTGTGTTCTAGGTGAAATTATCACAATGAAAAACTGCGATGTCAAGATTATTTTTACATGTAATTAATTAATGCAACATACTTTTCTGAGCTTTCTTTCTTTTCTGAGCAGTTCAGATGCGAGTTATTTTATATGTACATTAAAACACGCTTTCTGAAAAATGCAGGTCACAGAATAGTCTCCTCTGCAGCCATTATTTGAGTTACTAATCCAAGCAACGTCACGAAGAGTTGCGTCTTGAAGCGTTGCGTGACAATCCAACAATGACTGTGAAGGAGTCTATGGCTACTACAACACAACATTTCTCGTCAAATTTAAGTATTTTCCTATACACAACAGAACACTTGATTCCAAACTAACCTTATCTACTATAATATTAAATTACCTAGACGTTATTAAAGGAGCTACATCACAGATGATTTAGCCTACATTTTTTTAAGTTCGTCATTTGTAATCTGTCTCAATCTTCCCCATTCTTAACCATCCTTGTTCCCTTTTGGTTTATAATGACCAAGTTGTTTTTCTTCTACCTTATCAAACAATTACCTTTCATTTGAAGGTAATTTTGTAGATCGCAAAAAATGACTTTAATTATGTATTATGTAATGACATTGCTCCTTTGAAACCAAATTGTTACTTAAGGTTTCTTACTTTAATGAGTCATCCTTTAGGTCGACAATAAATATTCCATCCTCTAGAATATCCACTACATTGTAAATTTTTTCCTGCAAGAAAGTGCAATCAATAAGCCACCAGTTTAATACAGGAAAACAAATGTGAAGCTGACTACATGTAAGTGTGACACAATTATTACCTGGGCTACGTCAACACGATAAACCCTATCAGGATATGTGGCTGAAAATTAGAAAAGACAAGGAAATGTTTATTTCAAAACTTGTTCAATTAATGTTTTTCCTCTGTTGCTGATTTTTCAGTGGCGGATCAAGGATGCCCCTCCTTTTGTTGAAAGAATGCAAGGCCTGAAGGGCTGGAAAACCACCCCCTTTCTTTTAAGCAAGAAACATCTCCCCTTTAGAGCACATTTGGATCTGTCAGTGTCACATAAATTCAGTCCAAAGGAGTACACACATCTTATTTGCGAATTCCAACAGGACAACTCAGCTGCAGTTTGCAGACAGCTTATGATGTGATGTTACGTAAATTTTGTTTAACACCTTTCATTCCTAGCAGTTACCAATTTCTAACTTCTCTGAACTATTTCAAGTAGGCAGGTCTTGAGGATGCCGAGTTGGTACAAAGTGTATGTCAAACACGATAGACAGTGTTTCATCGCATTTCCATCAACACCGAGAAGAGAGATGAAAAATACAACGGAGCAGCGGAGTATTTTTTACGGAATTAATTTGAGGTGCTTGGAAATGTGATGAAACACTGCCTCAAGTGTTTAATATATCTTCTCAATCGAAATTTAAAATATGGAATAACCAGAGAAATAAAATCGTAAAAATCTATGCTAATTAAGATCGGATATCCAAACCACCGTCACGGTTATGATTTCCTTTGTATTAACTTGATGGATTATAAAATAAGTTTGAGAAGTGTATGTCAAATTCATGAAAAAAGACGGTCTCATTCTCCATCAGGAGAGACAAAACAAGTCTCATGCAATGATATGCCATGAAATGTCAAGAAATGCCATAATTTCCATTGAAGCTGAAAGGGTAATGTCATTGTGGTTGCATTTTATGCCAACAACACACAGGGTAATAATAATAATAATTATTCAAATCACTTACTGTCCAGGAAACACCAATCATCTGACAGGGGCGCTTTCTAAATGAGTAAAAATAAATGGCATCATCAGTTCCGGTAAACAATACCAAAGTTTACTTTAGCTTCCATTTGTTTTAACAAGTCACAAAACTGTAAGAACAAGAGTTGATACGAAAAACGCAAAGCCTATAAGGAAGGTTGAGGATGATAGAATCCAAAGCAAATTAGATCTTAATTCGATCACAATCGGGGTAATAAGTACCATTTATAGCTATAATTGCGTTGCCAAGAATTGATGGGAGCCTGTAGGTTTGGTTAGAGGAGTTGCAAAGAAATGTGATGACCAGCTGATGTGATAGCCTCCTTCACAGCTGTTATTTTTACATCACACAATGCTTCTTAGTGGGGAGAAGCGTTGCGTGACGACCCAAATAACAGCTGTGAAGGAGACTGCTGATGTGCCCTGAATTATTCTGTGACTGTATAGTAGCATTAAGATGGCGACCAGAGGGTAAAAGGGCAGTGGGTAGACCTAAAACGACCAGCAGGAGGACAGTGGAAGTAGAGAGACGGCAGGCAGGATGGAACTGGAGCACTGCGAGAACAGTAGCCAGAGACAGGGTGGCATGGAAGCAGAACGTTGCGGCCGTATGCGCCTACAGGCACGAATAAAATTGATGATGATGATTATGACGATGATGATGAACTATAATATATATACTATATATTTATCGTAAGATAACAACAAGAAACTATTTCAATCTACGAAGGTTTGCCAAAAAAAAATAACAATAATTATTATTATTAAAGGACTTGAAGGACTTGTTTCATACTCCCTTATATGGATGACCTGTTCCATCGTAAGAAAAGCAAGAGAATAAAAGTTACCTCTTCCTCCTCGTCTTCTTTAAAACCGCTCGATCCAAGCCCTCATCTGTTCTAAGTCACAGTCAGGTTCTATCGCTGTTGTCGCCAAAAGCGTAGCTGCAAAAATACAAAACAAAACATGTATCATTAGTGATGGTAGACATTGAATCAGTTGGAGAATTTTTTTTCACTGTTATTCTGGTTCTGGGTCAATTACTTATCTATATAAATTGTTAATCTGCAAAGGGGCTAGCCATCACTGCAGGTGTACAGTGATACATGATGAGACTTTATTCACCCAGGGTGGTCCATTCAGCAACTAGGCTGGTATTCATAGGGGCCCTGCATAACATAAAATCTAATTATGCCAGTGCATTATGCCACTTAACAGCCGATTTATTATCTTATGCTGCTCAACAGCCAATTGTAACTGGATAAAGTTCATAAATCAGCTCATGAAGCATTATTCTCCTTTGCAGCCATTATTTGGGTCATCAAGCAATGCTTGTGGAGAAGCATTGTGTGATGAACCAAATAACAGCTGCGAGTTTGATACTCACAAGTTTCTCTTAGCTGTGACAAGTCGTAACAGTGCTTCTCATATTCCTTGAATCCAACACTGTAGATCTGTAACTTGACTGGCTCAGGACATGGAATAGGCCTACACAAATTCAAAAGTAAACACAAAAGACAGTTTAGAAGGCCAAAAAGTAAAATCAGCCAATGAGAATGCTCTATTGCTGGCCCAATAGCTACTTTAACAAGCACAAAGTCGTGTAACAGATCTTTTATTAACCAAGCTTGCTCTGTACCATACTGGGAAAATATCAGCCCCGATTCATACTGTCAAGACCAAGACCCGATATTTCCCGATATTTCCCCAGCCTAATAAGATTTAAGAAAAAGAAAACGGTGCGTGTGCTATGTAATAAAAACTAAACTAGTTTGAGATCATTTTGACCTAAAATTCATTTTAACTACACCACATAACCTAATGTAAAGATGATAAGGAGTTTGGGATAATTCAAAAGTTAATATGAACCCGAGTCGCAGTCGAGGGTTTTACGAAGTACTTTCAAATTCTGCCAAACTTCTTCGAGTGTTTGCATCAGCTTATGAAAGCACAAAGCAGCCACTTTCTATTTCTTTCATAAAAATTAATAAAGCCTATCAAGTGTTACGTGACATCATACCCGTGTTTACATATTAAGCTGATCTAACGCGGTTAGGCAACCAATCAGAGTGCATATAAACTACAAGTGAATTAGTGATAACCAATACTCTGGCTTCGTTTTCTTGCAGCCGATAAACTAAAGATCATTAGATGTCAGCTAACACTGCTTATATCGGTGTACTCTTACCCTGCACTCGAGTTTGATCGTATTGTTCTCCTCTGTTGAGAAAAACAGAAACATTCACATGTAATAGCGGATGGAAAAGTAACCCATGCACTAAGCAAGTTTTTTCTTGTGATTTTAGGAAGATCTTGACAACTTTGTAAAGTGCGCTAGATAGCCACCTTCAAATCATGCACGATCACAGGGCGCAGGTTTATTCAAGCATTTATATGAGGGAAATTTCTTTATATAAATTGAAGCAGCTTTCTAATGAAATGGTTGCTTTAGCAGGCTAGCGTAAAGTATAATAATTTATCGAGGCTCACTGACCTTGACTTTTTGTAACATGTTGGCCTGGTTTCTTCGACAAAATCGTATTCTAGATGGGAATAATCTGCAGGGTTCTAAAACAATAACAAAAAATTATGGAGTTAGTTAGCTATCTTTCCTTGAATGTATAAGTTTTACTTTAATTGGAAAAATCTTTAAAGTAAGACGTACACAAACGGTATGATGTTTTAAGCACACACAACAAGGCAATTTGCATTCTCACGATTTGCGCACTTGCTAAGACGTTATTGAATGTCATAAAACCAAAACAGTTCCACAATTTTGTCAATTACAACAAACGTAAACAACAACAAAAACCAATAATAACAAGAAGCAAATATGCGTAACCACCATCAAGCGCCGTGGAAAAACTCATATGACCAAGTCACAATTGGTTTTCGTTTTGCATCTGATTGGTTGAGTAGATGGCACAGGTTTTTTTCGAACCTTGAATCAGAGAGCGTAGTCAAGCAAAACCAAAGCAATTCCGGATTACTTTCAACACTCAATTGAAAACCGCTCTATTATTAAAGCAAAGCAAAACACAAAAGTAAGAACAGTTTTGACAGTGTAAGTACCTCCATCCACTTGCATGGGAAGAGACTTGCTTGTTACAAGAACAGCTTCTTTACACTGTGCTATTCTCTCACCATGTCCCCCAACACGTGTCATAGCCTAAACAAAGCATCAACACAACAACTAACTTACTGTCTCTGCATCAATATTAAAATTGATGGAGCCTGTAGCCTGTGTAAATCTGCCCACTTCCCTTTCCAGATTTTTTCTTTGAGGGACATGGGCAGCTGCACACAGGCTATATGGAGCCTTTAGTAAGGTGAATAGTTCATTCTGTGGGAGACGCGGAGGACTAGTGGTTGGCTTGCTGTACTCCAAATCGAGAGGTCCAGGTTTGAGCGCTGGCCAGGGTCATTGTACCCTGAATACCAGAGGTTTGTTTTTCTCCCGTCGTGTCGGACCACGTCGGCCAGAACGACGCCACGAGCGTCAAAGCCGCGAGAAAAAGGTCACAGTAGAGAACACTGGAACTGGAAACCATGCAAGAAAAGCCTCTGGCACCCAGGGTAGGGTCACTGTGTTGTGTTCTTGGGCAAGACTCTTAACTGTCACAGTGTCTCTCTCCACCCAGGAGTACGAATGGGTACCGGCGAACCTGTTAGGCAAACCTGAAAAAATGCTTAGGGAGGGGGTGGGGGGTGGGGTAACCTGTGATATATTAGCATCCCATCCTGGGGGACTTGTAATACTCATAGCCACTTCATGCTATGGAAACTGGAGTGAAGCTTATTTATCTTTCAATTTCTCCCTAGAATCCTGAGCAAGATTGACTTACCAATGTGGCTGAAGTGAGGGCTATTACCTCCAGATAACCATCATCAAGTCTTTGAGACTGAAAATCCTGTGAAAACGATAACAAATAATTCATAATCATGAGTAGAAACAGCTTGAGTAAACACACTCTCCTCACATGCTCATTAGTTCCATCTCCCGTGAGAGAGGATGAAGTAATGAAACACTGTGCTACCCAGTCAGCAGCTCCATTCGTGGATCCAACCTCACAGAACTCATCAGGAGGAACCATGACAGCCAGTTTCGGCCCCTACTCCTCTGACTGCATTCTGCCATGGCGGGGGCCCACCCTATGCTGACTGGGTGATCAGGAGTTAAATGTGACCTGATATTGTTAGCCTAACCATGATTTATCGTCACGTTTCAACCAGATGAAATACAAAGCATTCTATGCTGCCTGTTGTAGAGCAGCTATCAATGGTTTCAGTTCTCCTGTGGTGAATCCAAACTGACAGTGCATCACATTTGCAAGATTGAAGCTGAAAAATGCACACCATAGCACTACAAAAATCTGTGTCTGATTGGTTGTTACTCAGTTCAATTTACCATGCACAAGTAACAACAAATGAGAGACAGAGAGACTACGAGTAGTCCCTCATTTTTCTCAGGGATCGAGTGGGTGAGCGCTCACACGCGTGGAAATCACATCCCACAAGAAGACAAGACGCAAGGCGGCGAGTCTTCTCGCGGGATGTGATTTCCACACACCTGAGAAAAATGAGGCACTACTCGTAGTCTATGAGAGACACCACAGAGAGCTCTGTAGTGCTATATTATCAACATGAATTGAAATTTTTCGACTTCAATCTCACCATGACAAGAAAGGTCTGTTTACTCAAACTAGGGCAGAAATTAAACTACATGTACAGTGAAACCTCCAGGACAAGGAGAAGATTCCCCTTAATAGACTCTGAGGTGTCCTTTTAATAGCTCTAGGTTAATAGATATAAAGATTACATACAGGATAAAAGTTTGTGTCCCCTTAATGGAGGTGTCCCAAAGTACCGCAGAATTCCGAAAGTAACAGCCCCTCCGAAAGTAACGTTAATTTTTTACCCTTCTATAAACCCCAAAAGTACCGGGGGCCCAAAAGTAGCAGCCCCTTCAAAAATGTTACCACTCAAAAACAATAAAATTGTATTTAATGTGACGTTTCAAGTAATAATACAGTTTATGGCAAAAAATATATACAAATACAACTTGGCAGTGAATTGAATACCGTAATCGAAATACTACACCAAATTTTGCATGAACTTACAATGAAATATAAATTGGAACACAAAAAAAAATGTTACGCGTCATCTTTGTGTAAAACAGCTGCTGAATTACAAACGTTTTTTAACCATCCAAAGGTAACGGCTACACGAAAGTAGCGGCTACCTGAAAGTAACGGCCCTTTGGGCCTGCTAAATCCGAAAGTAACGGGGGTATGTACACTGTAGTTGAAGTGTCTTCAGTTGTGGTTTACTGAGTAAAATTATAGTACCCCAATAGTTTCTGGTGGATTCCTATTATCAAATCAGAAGACATACTTACACTATCTTTTCCGGGATGACCCCATGGTGATGTCCCAGCACTATACCTACATGTAAGAGACAAAGAAATTATTGATCAGGAGTTGTGTAGGTAAGTAATGCAACATCTACAAGTTTAATGTCTCTAGGAAAAACATGGAGACAACCTGACAGCAATTCTATATTACATAACAAATCATTGAACTTACGAGGGAATGTTCACAAATATAAGACACAAAGGTTTCGTTTCTTGAAGTTTCTCGGTGAGGTCAACTCCATCGCACTGCAATAAAACAAGTACATGGTACAATGTTTATTTCACAAGCTGTTTTCTTTTTCTACTTTAAGTTTTTTTTTTTTTTTGGGGGGGGGGGGGGGGTGGTGAGAATGGAGGAGAGTACAAAACTATGAGAAACACTTTAATCAGTCAGTGACACAACTTAACTTAACTTAACTTATTTTGTGCTTAATGGGGTCCATATTCAAAAGATAAATGGCATTTAACCCTCCCAATGCAACAAAACGCCTTTTCAATTCACAGCGCAACCAATCAGAGAACAGCACTTGCTTCGCCATAACTGAATTACATGTACAAGACAAGTGACCCGAGCATACCATAGTGTTACTAAACAGAGAAAACATACCTCTATGGTAGTAAATCTGAAAAAATAATGGGCTTTTTTTGGAGGAAAGTCGCACTACCAGCCTGCAATGTCAAAAAGGAAATAAGACTGGAGTTATGATGTTAACTTGAAGGGACTGAGGGTCTGGGGCATAAATAGAAGAACATTCTGCAATGTAATATACAGTTGAACCTCCACTAACGGACACCTCACCTCCCACCTCACGTAAGCGGACACTTGGTCACGTTCCCAGCTACATACAAACACTACATTTTTAACCTCCCTTAAGTGGACACTTTTTTTGGTCCCGAGGGTGTCCGCTTACAGGAGGTCAACTGTAATTGGTTGTCATTATCTAAATGGCTGCATTCCAGTTACAGTAAAGGTTTCACCACTGCATAGTTTAGCTATCTTTTAGCTTTTTTGGCGATTAGAATACAACAAAACAGTCATTAATTCAAAGTACAAGATAAGGAGGGTGTGTAGCACTCATGCATTATATCAATGATAATAGTGATATATGGATAAATTATTGTGCTGCCTTCGCACGGAGAGATAACCCTGTTACAGTAGACATTCATTCACAACTTTAATTTACCCACATACATTTCAGCTAGGATAGAGCGTAATTTTATGCGGGAGGCTGTCAAAGTATGTAGGGGGAGAGGAGATATTGAGAAAAAAGTCAAATCACAGTGTTCTTAAGCACACAGACTACTTTATCAGTCAATGTTTTTTTGAAAAGTGGTGCCAGGACTAAAGCCCCCAAGCACCCCTCCCCCTTGCTCCACCATACCTGTACGTTCTAGTTAGCGAAATAACCTTCATTTAGTTTGTCACTCTATGCAATAGTATTATAATGACAAAAAAAAGAAGAAAAGACTCACCTTTCCATAAAATACTAAATTTTTAAATCTACTGTTGAATTTATCTGGATTTGCCTCTACAATGAAAAAGCACAAAAAAAAAAAGAAGATAAATGTAAGCATACAGATTGAGGTTATCAGATGAGTATTAAAGAATACGAGGGAATATATAACGAGAAACTATGCATGGGCTCTGTCAATTCATGAATATGTCAGGCTTCTGATTGAAAAACCAACTTTCTTCCTGATTGTGTTACAGAATCATGTGTCCAGGAGGGGTATGTAATCAAGAAAATAACATTTTTAAATCGCTATCTTCATTCAGTAAAAGCAGTGAGAGATTTGCTACATACAGACCTACACACTTGCTTAGACCATATATACAAAATGTAACAACAGCAGTAACTGTTACAATTTACGACTTTCGTTTCAACATTCAAGTAAACTGCATTGCAGGAATACACACCTCTCGATTCATGAAATTCTAAACAGACTTCAGCATCAAATCCCAGACTGAAATAGTTGTTCATGACATTCAGTGGAAGCTGCAAACCAAAACAGGTTAGATTACTCATTGGGTAAAATGGAATACACAAAAAGTGAAACAATGGGTAGAGAGATACAGCACAACATATTGGTTCTACCCATGGCGATATACAAGGCCCACACACATATAAACGACTACAAAGCACTATAAACATAAAAGTTAAAGCATGCCAACCAAAGGAGTGAGTAGAAAAGAATACAACTACATGTAGGGCATAAATTTTGTATGCCCCAATTTTGACATCTTCTAGGCATACCCCAGAATCCCTAAATTAATGTATTCTAAAATGTATTTTCAGCATTTTCTGTGAGACACTTCCTCAAAAACAAGTATTAAAATGCTTACAAAAAATGCTCTTTACAACAAAACTCAGCCTGTTCAATTATATTATTTAATATGAAATTCAGTAGTAATTGGTAACAAAAAATTTATAACCAGTAATATATCTACATGTACTGAATCCTGAATTAAAGCACCTTGTCTACTGCTTCATCAGAGGAATCAATTTCGCCTGCATCATTTGATGATACTTCTAGATTCCATCTAGGAAAGACAAATTACAGCATTTATTAAAAGAATGGCATGAAAAATCATTTGTCAACACATTTACCAACTAGTGGCTTACCTGTCAAGCTGGACAACACTTCCCTCATGAATGTGCGTCAAGATTCTAGACAATGGTTCATCGGTATAACCCTACAAAAGAAAAAGAACAAGGCAAAGACATAAATATCCTTCTAGTTAGGGTCTCAACTGATATCCTCATGTGAGGAGTCCTTCGTGTAGGCTCACTGCTTACTTTGAAGAGATATATATGTGTGCAAAGAAAATGATTAATTATCAGCCAGTGACACAATTAAGGTACTAGGAAAAAAAGGTTTAAAATTATCTTAAGACCATACCACTTACCCCACCCCAGTTAAGAACTCTTGACATGTCATTTCCTGTTCCAAGTGGAAGTACAGCCACAGGGGGTGGGGGTGTAATTTTGTGTTTGTCCAGTTCAGACAGGACCCAACCAACCTGATGAAAAAATAATATTAAAGAAATGAGCCAAAAATCAACATGTGCCACAGTGGTAAATTGATACTTATTGTCATACACACAAAGCTCCCTAAACATGAAACCAAGCATTTCTCAGTTCTTTGTTTGTGATAGTTACGGAACTAAATAAATATATATATATGTTGCTGGTGTGGTGTTGGACTCTGGATCGAGCATCTACATCTACATATTTAACTTGCAAAATCCTATCCAGGACAGTTCCCAGGTGCAATAAAAATAAAAAGTGTTACAAAGTGAAATATGTAAGTGCAGAAGTGTGTGTAGTGCAAACTAGCTAGTAAAAATCAAACAATGTTTAAGCACGTAGATGGGCGTGCACTGCCGACTTGAAGCACTCTGCCGATTCCAGAGTTATTATTTCAGGTGGTAAATTGTTCCAGTCGCACGAGGCTTGGAGAGGGATGAATTTTTTAGGGTGGGAGTGGCAGGTTCAAAGGAAAACTTAATGCGCTTGGTTGTGTAGAGCAGTCCATGTTTGAGAGCACAAGCTGGGTGGGGTCGTCTGTGTTGTGTTCTTGGGCAAGACATTTAACTCTCACAGTTTTTCTCTCCACTCAGGAGTAGAAATGGGTACCAGCGAACTGTTAGGGCAACCTGACACAATGCTGAGGATTACATTGTACCTAGCATCCAATCCAGGGGAGTAATTAGCAATAGTCCTCGTCACTTCAGTTCATGCTAAGGAAGATGCTTTAAGACAAACTTAGTTAAAACGTTTAACCTAACCAAGGGCCTCCTGACCTGGGCAAAGAGTACAATAAACTGTTTAGGACAACACAACATTATACATGTACAACTTACAGTTCCATCGCCTCCACATGCCAGTATTCTAAGATTGGGAACCTTTCTGTACAATTCCAGACTGTAACCAAAAATAAAAACACAACAAGCAACATTCTTACTAACATTATAAACCATAATATGTGTCTACTTAAAATATTTTTGAGAACACATCATGTTACATGTATGTAGAACTGGACAAATGTTAGTGCTTCCTCAAAATAATTTGTTTGTGTGACCCTGGATCAGCCCAGGCTATGCTTGCTCAACATGGTTAATTACATACCCTTCTCTGGGACCTCCTCTTGACAGATCAAACACCTGTCTGGGATTCAGCATCCACTGAAATTTGTGCATGATTTTTGAACCCTGTGATAGGGAAATAAAATGAGAGGTCACTGACGTGGATCACAGATAATGCACAACTACTTTTTTTAAATATCCACAACAACTGTAGGATGGATGATGCCTTTGAGTACTCAGTACTGATCAACATGAAAATCAAAGTAAGGTAATCATGCACAGTTTACATTGGTTTTTCCTCAGTTTAATTTACTCTAAAGAACATTTTATGAACAGAATGTTTGAAAAATTGGTTCAATGTATACCAATATATAATCCAAGCTCAAATCTAAGCCCAAAACAACATGGCAACTAATATTATATTAATAATATTTAGCACAACCCAATTCATGGCTACTGGTTAACATGCAATTTGACTGACTATGCAGGCCACTGGAATGCACATGGCTTTGCCCCTTCCCAACTATCAGCCAATAGAAACCTCAAGCTTGCAGTAATATTGTTAAATGTATATTAACTTTATTGTTTCAAGCGTGAAACTGAAAGCATATTAAACAACTCACCTGATTTCCACCACTCTTTGGGTTAATAAACACAAGTAGAGGCTTGCGTTGAGCAGACCCAGAAGGTTTGATCTAACAATTACAATAATAATTATTATAATCAGACGTCAGCATACAATAAAAATATAACGTTAAATGTGGGGTCTACTCTGGCCTACCCCTGATGGTTCGAGATGCCGAAATCATCCTATTTCTGGCAAGCCCAATATTCCGAGATGCTTTTTTGGAGCACCAAGATTCTGCTTGAATTTACCGAGACTCATTATTTCTGATAGACCATTCGCTACCCCACAAAATCACTTTTAACATGATAATTTTTATTAATAAAAGAAAGTGAACCAATACTTACCACAAAAGGTCTCTTTTCCTGAACAGGAAAGAAAAAGACAGGCTATAGCTAAGCTCTCAACCTTGGTTCACTCATCCGTTAACATAAACTATGTACATCAGATAATTTATTTTGAAAATAATAAATTAAAGCAATCTGGAATTAATCATTGGTTTTGCTTAATATTGCTATGCTTTAGGATTGGTTTAAAAAACTCACACCACCTACTCAACCAATCAGATGCAAAACCAAAACCAATCGCAGCTAGGTCATATGCATTGTCCCGTGCTTTGTGCCAGTTACATGTAATTGCTTCAAGTACTCAATGGTTCATTGTATTGTTTATGTTTGTTGTGATTGGCCCATGTTACACAACACTCTTACTAATATTCACCATCCATGAAGATGACTCAAGAAAACGTTAGGTGATTTTGTAAACAAGTTGTTTTTATGTCTTTTACATGTAAGCCTTTTTTTTAAACTTGTATATAATGTACCAAACTGTTTGAAATAGTTCAAATATTGTCACTCAACATCATCTTTATTGTTGTTGTTAATCAAGAGATACATTACACTGTGCACAATAACAATATTATTATTATAATAATTATTATTAGAGAAATAGAGTAGTAAAGAATAAAGTCAAAGGATTCTCAAATGACTAAAATTAATTAAGGTAATTTAGCCATTGCACATGATGCTGGTGGTACCATGTATTAACATAATATTATTAATTAACAGGGATCCATATTCGCAGTCGTCTGGTCGTCCATGACGACCAAAACATCGTACGGACGACCAAAATAACTTGAATACTCGTCCTTTGGACGAGTAAAATCTGAGTCCGTAATTTGCATATGAGTACCTGCCTTCTATTGATTCCTCGTCCAACAGGAACTTTCAGAAAACAGAGACAAATTTGCAGCTTTCTTTCGCGATCGAATCATAATTTTGGGCGCCATGTTTGATAATGCGGTATTTTCATGAGTCGCATGATCGCAGGCTCAATTTTCATGTTGTCAACCGCTGTTATTTCTCTGATGTACTACAGCATTCAAATGCGAAAAAGTGAAAGTGAAGCTGGCGAAAAACAAGCGAAATATGAAAAGGAGGAATGGCAACGTGCCTTCCTACCTTCGTGGCAGAAAAACAGGCCCTGGCTGAAATTTGTGCCGCCCTGCATTGCTATCATCGTCTGCCACATCGCAAACTGCTTCGGCTGGAGGCAATATGTTTTGCAAAATTTGCCAGTCAACGTCCCAGTTAGACAGATCACTGGCCCAGAAAAAAATGTTTTTGTAGATGCTGGCTGCACTGTGACATCGCTTCGCCTAGAGTCCATGAAGATCCACAAAGCGTCTTTCAAATCACTTAATAACAGTTGTGGCCGCCAAACGTCGTTGTTAACCTACATGTACACTGTAGCGCGATGCATTATACGATGTTAATAAAAACGCAAACGTTTTTAACATGTAGCCATTCTGTCGCCTTTTTATTACCAATAATTCTCTACTTTTGAAAGGGCAACCAAAATTTTGCCAGGGCAAGTATGTTTTTTGGAATACTTGCCCGGCTGACGACTTTGAGAAAAAACGAATATGGATCCCTGTAATTAGGTTGCTGAGAGCACTTATCTGCTTACATCTGTATTTAGTATGTGTGGAACTTGATGACTGCATGTATTAATGACCTTTGTTTTCATTACTTCCTTTTTAGTATAAATTATCATAAATTAAATTTAGAATGGCAGATAAATTTTGTCAACTTTAATTGTGGTAACCTGGTTAAATTAAAGGAGTATGGAAGGAATAAGTTGAATATTAATGAGAGCTATTTCATTTTTACAAAACACCAAATTTACTACACATTTGTATTGTTTTCAAATTATTGCTGTCACGTCACAGCCATACTAGCATGAATTTCAGCCCTGGTCACTTACTCCTGAGAGAGACAGTAAGCAACCAGAGGAGACGGCTAAAATTCAGGCTACAGCCATACATACATTCATGCACATGTAGTAACTCAATTAATATAATAATTTATATTCTTTTCACTTATGATTTTAAATGCCGGCATTGTAACATAATGTGCCTGCACACAAGGACTTTGGAAACTGTTTAAATAGATGCTCCAGGAATGTTTGAAAATAATATTAAATTATTTTATTGTGTTATAAAATAATGGTAGCCAGAATTATGTTAATTGTTAATTAGTTACTAACAGTAATTTAAAATGATGTATGAATATATTATAAGCCAACAGCAGTTAAGCTGTGTTTATTTAATGTAGAAAATGTTAAAAATGTTAATTTACGTTCCTTCGAGACCTTACATTAACAGCAAAAGTGTTGCGCTCTAGAAACCATTGAATGTCGACCACTTCATCATCTCCATCACTGTCACTACTCCTGTCACTCTGTTTCAAGAGTTTATTAATAGCAATTATAAGCAAGCGGAACGTTTTAACCAAGCGTAAATATTATTGTTCAGTTATAGATAAGTGCTCTGCAATTAGATGTGCGTAAACTATCATGCTCCAGATAATTCATGTTAATTTATTTTAATTTATATGCATTTAAAAATGTGGTAGAATTAGAATAATATATTAGATTATTATAACAATAAACTACCGGTATTTATACCAAGAGCATGCTAAACATGTACCTTTGGGCCACATCGTAATTTATACAGATCAATTAACCTGTGATTTGCCATTAATCCCCCCTCTACCCTATTCTTTGCTCACTTTTGCAGCTTTGTGGCTATTATTTTGGCATACCACAAGAAGAGCTGCCAGCTATTGTCATGTCAATTTACAGTAAAAACATTTCACCTGGTAACACCAACACTTTAATAACAAACCTTTGTTGATTTTCTTTTGAGAGGTCTCTTTCTAAAGCTGTTTCTTTTCATAGATGTCGCTCTTGCCTACGGAAAATGTATAGAAAGAATACTCAGTGACTTTTTGTTTAGTATGTAAAGACACAGTAAAGTATTTTTTAGCACAAACAGATGCACATTCTTAAATCCCACCTCTTCATAAAAATATTATAAAATAAATTAGTATTTTAAAGGCACTATTTATCAAATAAATGTAATAAATATTGACCCACAACTGACTGCATGTACTGTATTGCAATGTAATGTGTATGTATATACATACTGACTGATTGACTGATTGACTGATTGATTGATTGATTGATTGATTGATTGATTGATTGATTGATTGATTGATTGATTGATTGATTGATTGATTGATTGATTGATTGAATGATTGATTGATTGATTGATTAGAATGGCTAACTGACTGAGTGGCAGAATGATTTACAAAATGAAATGAAATGGAGTGAATGAAAGAATGGATAGTTCACTGACATACTAATGGGATGACTGACTGACAGACAGACAGGCTGACTGACTGTCCGTCTGTCTGACTAACTGACTGACTTACTGACTGTCTGTCTGACTGACTGTCTGACAGACAGACAACTGAGTGAGTTACTGAATGGATGGATGGATGAATGGATGGATGACAGAAGGAACAAATGAACAAACAAATGAATGTAAACAAACAAAAACACACCCATCTGATGGAGGGATGGATGGATGAATAAATATTTTTCCTTACCCTTTTTGGTGGGAGTTTAACCACCCATGATGGTGGAACTATGAGGTTTGCATGAGCTCCTAAGTCACAAATTTCATCTATTTTATGCATCTTGAAACATTCCACTTTGTTATGATACTGAAAAGAAAAGAAATATCTATTAATTTGGTATTTAACAACAAAGCATACCTTATGGACTAAAAGATCACTGATTAAAAAAATGCTCAATATAATAATTATCTTAACTGAAGTCAAAAGAAATCTACTTACGGCAGCCTTGCACCATGAACAGCTGATTGCAATAATATCCTGTTGGAAAAAGAAATATTAAAAACAAATAGCAGAAAGATAATGATTAGCAATAAACCATCTTTGTTTGTGATGGTTGGCAGCATTTTTAACCATTTTGAAAACTAAAGATAAACTGGCATTTATAAACAACTGTTTAAAGTGATTTCACTAATAGAAATGTTCTAATAAATTATTGTGTAATTAAACATGACAAGATCTACCTTGGTCTGAAAGGACAGCATATGCTGGAAAGACTGTTGGAAAAGGAAAAGTAGAACGCTATCACTAATAATTTTAATACATGTATTTACAACTTGTTCCAGCCAAACAACCGACCTCTGGTTCCATGGGACTCTAGAAAACCTTAATCATTCAGAAAGATGGTAAGAGCAGAGTGAATTAATTACACCAAGACAAATGTGAGTATGAGAGCATACATTATTTTGTATTATGTACACAGATCTTAGTCTCCCTGACAGCATGACCGCACA
Organism: Desmophyllum pertusum; assembly: GCA_029204205.1. Taxonomy (NCBI): domain Eukaryota; kingdom Metazoa; phylum Cnidaria; class Anthozoa; order Scleractinia; family Caryophylliidae; genus Desmophyllum; species Desmophyllum pertusum. The sequence continues at coordinate 84,252 of MU827793.1, read as the reverse complement.
TAACACGAATGTGATTCAAAGGCTGAATTTTAGGTTACAAAATGGTTCTATAATAGTAAATAAAATGGCACTTGAAAATTTGTACTGTACATGTACTACTGACAAGATCAAAACAAATAATTTATATATCATTAATAAATAGTTTTTACCTTGCCACAATGATGACATTTCCCTTCTTGTTTCCGTCGATGAACCCAGTGATGGCGAACATTACTCTAAAACAGAAACCTCAATCAATCAGTTATTTTCAGAGAAAAATGTCCATCCCTTAAATTCAGGCTTCTATAAATTATAATTTAATGTGACTTAGAGATGTAAAGTTAAGTGAAATGTCTGGAGGGATGTGGTATGATGCAATGTGATTATTATTGTGGGCCTATGTGGGAGTCATTCTTAATTTGTAAGGACTCAAAGGATCTACATTGTATGAACTTTAATAATTAAAGTTCATTTGAGTCCTTGCAAATTAATAATGACTCACCTGACAATAATAATCACATTGCATCAATTATTGTTGCTTAATTACAGTGTCCAAAATTAAGAATAATTTACATCAAACCTTTCCATCTACTGTAAAGATTAATGCATTCAGTAATACCATGATTAGATAATTTTCTTTTAATTTACAGTTGCCTTTGCCTGCAATTTCCAGATGGACTTTGAAGGGAAACACTTGACTCATAATTAGCTGGTTTAATCTACTCCACTCAAACTCACAGTATGTGAAAAGAGAGCCAAGGAAACTGGTTTCCAGTAAGGAGTCAAAACATTTCTATTTTCCACAAACTACCAATGACAAGATGATAAATGGAGTAAGGGCAATGGAAGACAAACATTAACACAAAACCATAAAGACCCCAAATTAACTAGTTATTAATAAGAAATATTTATTATCACACAAAGTCTAAGGCTTAGTAGTTAAATGGTGTATATCAGTGTGGCAAATGTTGGCTAGTACAAATTAAGTTACCATGTACCAGCTTAGCGGCTATTGATTCATGCTAATCAAGGGATGTCTATCCCTATATGGTAATTAATGTGGGCTTAGCCTGAGGGTTGTCCAATACACCTGAGGTGAGGCGAGTCGTCTAACGTTGTAGTCAACTCGACTTACCAGAAGTTATGTCATTTAGAACTTGTGAGATACTGTAAGTTTGGTTGTTTTTGAAGGGGAAGTGACCAAGGCAAACAAATAACGGAAGTGAAGGCATGCGAGAAAGGGGGTAGAATGTTGTCAGGTTGTGACGGGTTGACAGGACTCGACTGATGAAAAAGTCAAGTTGACAGTGCGAGACTTAATGCCGCTAGGGCTTGACTTCTGCTAAGATGAGTTGTCTATACACATTAGATGACTCGACTCACTTTGAGTATATATTGAACATAAATTCTTAGCCTAGTGGATTGACAAAGTGGAGGAATGGTGATCAAGGGGTTAGTGTATCAGACTTAAGATGAGATTTGATGGTTCCAAGCCCTAGTCTCCACCCAAGTGTTTGACCTCAGTCAAGACACGTTACTCTATAGTGCTTTGATCTTGGTGTATAAATGGGTAACCAGTGAAACGTTGGAGAAACTTAACAAAAATGCTTTGAGCTATAGCAGGTAATGTGCAATCATCCCTATGGAGTAGCAATGCTGACCTACTCTGTAGCTTCGTGCTACAGAAAGCAGTTGAGAGTTAATTTTCTAGAATCATGCATACCTCATGAGAAGACTTGGGATGGATTTCCCTAAATGTTGGTTTGCATTTGAAGTTAATCTGAAACAGACACAGCACACTACCACTGTTACAATCTTTATTTTACTCAAAATAGAAAATGGACACACTATAGTAAAATAGAATTGAAAAACAAAATAACACCTTTAATTAATTAATATATACATGCATGCACATGTAATAACAATAAATTTAATTTAATTATTAATGCAAAAATTATTATGCATGAGCCTGAAGGTTAAATTAACCATTAGGTTTTTTAGTTAGCCTCCAGCCTAGTCATGTCTATATTTGGAGTAATAAATAAAGGCAGTATTGCTTTGTGATTTACAAATTATGTTAGGAAAGAAAAGAATGGGTCTGATAATGAAGAGATGAATTATTGGTCTGACAGTAATTATAAATTTTTTTTAACGAGAATTCATTTAATTCTTTGCAGTGACTAGGAATATTTCTTCAAAGATTGATTGCCATTGAGGTAACCATCTGTTTTCCCACATTTTGTTCTCGCATTTGGTTTGTATAAATTCTATCTAGCTGCATATCTTGTATCTTCTAATCGTCAGATCAGTATTATCTACCAAAAGTACAACTGTTAACCCTACAGTGTCACCCACAAACTCAAAATCAGTTATCTCGAAGGCTCTACAATGTAACAAAATGTAAATTTATGTATCATATATAACTCACCCTGTAGAGTTGCTCTATACAATTTGCATGGACAATAATTTTACAAGCTGTAGAATGGAACAGAGAGACATTCACAATCAATTCACAAGATTGCATGTAATCAGTCGTTACATTTAGTTGTCCACTGGTCAATATTTTTAGACGTATAAACATTACAAAGAACACACCTGAGCACTTCTTTCTGGATCCCGATTTCTGTCAGAGATAAAATAAAAATATATATTTCATTCAGGTGCCATTTTTAACAAATCCTCAAGTTCATGAAGAAATTCGGATTCAGAAATAACACAAGCTCTCCAAAAGATGTCACATTAACTTGTCACTGTCAGGATGCTGTTACTTATAATCAACACCATGGGCTCCATCAATTCTCAAAGGTGGAACTCAATCCCACTGAGAAAAAGGCACTCACTTCCCCAATTGAGAATTTGAATGAAAAACCAAAAGGTAATTAATGTATCATTGAAATACACAGACATCAGGCCTTTGCCTGAGGCATGAGCAGGAACAGAAAAGTAACTGGCCCAGAGATACATGTACATGTAATTTTTCACTGAGCTGCATGAAACACGTAAAGTTGAGACATACAACATTGTGTGTATGGGCTACTGAAGGTTTAACTCTAGCTAGTAACCTACAAACTACTAGCTCCAGGTTATTAGATGCTTCAACTTTGTTGTAGAAACCCTTGTTTGATTATGATCTACAATGTAATGATCACAAGAAATCAGTTGAGGGAACAAGTGCCATTTTTGGCAAATGTTTGTGGAAGCACTCAAGAGTACTCTGAAAGTTGTCGCAATTACATGTAGGACATGTCATGTTGCTTAGCAGCTAACTGTAGCCTCAGTCAGTTCTCGGAGACTAGCATTCATCAGACAACTGGTACTTATTTCCTCAACTGAAATGAACGTTTCCTACCGTAGATTCACAATCAGTCAAGTAGCACGAGTTTCCAGACGCATCTGTGTCCATCCATAAGTGTCGTCCATTCATAGCATTTTCCTAAAATAATAAACAATGAATTGGGAGCTACTTAGCTGCTTAAAAGTGTAAAAGTGCATCTTAGTTAAAGGGCAGAGTATAGAAAAGTCATACGAATCCTGTTTATTACACCCAACCATTCATTTTTTTCTGACCAGTACCAAAACTGAATCTCCATGTCAGAGTACTTTTAATTAGTAAAGAGTAAAAACTTACTCCTACTAAAGAATCCTGTGAACCTATCTCTAGAAATTGATAGTCTTGTGCAGATCTAATATGAATGGATGGTCACAAGATCATTATTTTGATCTTCAAATAAATATTCTTCAACAGTCTAAACTCCACTAATGGCCACCTGGGTTTTAAACTGGTTCAAAAAATTTCAAACAAAAAAAGCAAATTTAAAATACAACATTATACAGTCAACTCTCTCCAAGACGGCACCATCGGAACCAGCACCAACTGTGTGACTGTATTAGGGAGACGTCCGCCTTAGATGGAGTTGGGTTAACCTGACACCAGCAATTCTGATCAGGGATGGCGCAGTGGTGAGAGCACTTGCCTCCCACCCATGTGGCCCGGGTTCAAATCCCAGACCCGGCGTCATATGTGCTCCAAGGGATTTTTTGCCAGGTACTACGGTTTTTCTTCCTCCAGAAAAACCAACATTTCTAAATTCCAATTTGATTTGGAAACAGTGGAAGAGGAGAGCCACTCTGTGGATTTCCACTGAAATATTCCCATTTATTTATTATTAATTTTAATTCTGAGACAACAAGGGTGTCTGAGGTTTTCTTTTTCAAGTGAGTGCTTCTTTGTTTAGATACCTGGAGACCTCATATCACCACTTATTCATAAATGGCGGTGGATTAATTATTCTTTTATATTCATGCTAATCAGCCTCCCTAGCCTCATTTTAGAGTAAAAATTATTTTGAATTTTGTACATACTAATGAGGCTAGGGGGGCTGATTAGTATGAATATAAAAGAATAATTAATCGGCCGCCATTTATGAATAAGGTCTATTAACTGTTTCAAAGTGGCCATTGTCCGTTTTAATTCAGAGAGGTGTCTGTCTTTAAGAGACTTTAGCTACATTAAAATGACTGAAGAACAGCTGTAACCAACTCCAGGTTTCTGTTTCAGAGATGTGTCTGTTAAGAGAGAGCTGATTACTTTTTATTCATTAAAGAAACCAACTCTAAGCACTTACAGTCCACTCACTAACATCACTGCGATGCTCCAGGGCTGTAGAATGAGCACCACTAGCACTCGGCTCTGTCAGGGGCTCTATATCATTCTGTATTGTTTCCTGTACCTCGCTTCCTCTTGGTTTGGACATTGCTTCTCTGTAAGTAAAGGAGAAATGTGTTAGATTTAGACCAAAGCTGGCATTAGGCATGCCTGCACAAGGTAGCAAGAAACATTAACTTTTGATCTCATTCATTCTACATGTACATATAGTCACGTAGGTCAGGGATGTGAGCATGAGATTGGCGCAGTTTTCAATCGAGTGTAGAAAGTAATCTGGAATTGCTTTGGATTTCCTTTACTATGCTCTGTGATTGGTTTAAAAAAAACTTGCACCACCTTCTCATCCAATCAATTGTACATGTACATTTTCCCACGCTTGGCACCAGTTACATGTATTTGTTTCGAGTTGCCATTGGTTCGTCGTGTTGTTTACATTTGTTGTGATTGGCCATTGTATTAATTGCTTTGGTTTGTTTTCACGACCACTCTATGTGTTGAATAAGGGGTTAATTCAAATGCTGAATGGAGAATTATCAGTTGCAAAACCAAACCCAGTTAGCAACCAACATCTGATTATAATCACAACAAATGCAAATGATGCAAAAGCAATTTTGGTTGTGCATGATTGGTTGAATGGGAGACGTGGTGGCCTAATGGTTAGTGCGCTGGCCAGACTCTGGATCGAGCGTTCTGGGTTGTTGTGTTCAGATTGGGCAATATAATTAATTCTCAGTGCCTCTCTCCACCTAGGAGTAGGGTAGTACTTGGTGGCTAGTACTTGGTGTAAGACTACGTCAGTTGTCCCAAGATCCCAAGATTACGTCACGCGTTGCCAGCCAACCTTGCGAAACTCATCCTGTTACTTCTGTTATCCTGTTAGTTCTGTTATCCTACTTCTGTTACCCTGTTACTTCTGTTACCCTGTTACCTTGTTACCCTGTTACCTTGTTACTTCTGTTACCTTGTTACCTTGTTACTTCTGTTATCTGTTACCTTGTTACTCTGTTACCCTGTTACTTCTGTTGCCCTCTTACCTTGTTACCCTGTTACTTCTGTTACCCTGTTACCTTGTTACCCTGTTACTTCTGTTACCCTGTTACCTTGGGTAGTACTTGGTGTAAGACTACGTCAGTTGTCCCCAACCAACCTTGCGCAACTTCTGTAGCCTTGTATTGTCCCAACAGTGAGCAGCTTCAGCAACCTCATTTCTGCTAACTTCTTTTCACTCTTTACTACTGTAACCTTGTTACCCTGTTACTTCTTTACCCTGTTATCCTGTGACCTTGTTACCTCGTTTATACCTTGTTACCCTGTTACCTTGTTACTCATGTAATCTAGTTACTTCAGTAATCTCGAATCTCGTTGCTACTAGTATTGTAATCTAGTTACTTATGTAACCTTGTTACCTCAATTGCATCTGTTAACTTGTTACTACTGTTGCTACTGTTACCCTGTTACCTTGTCACTTCTGTTACCCTGTTACTTCTGTTACCTTGTTACCCTGTTACTTCTGTATTTTGGGTTTATGGATGCATTTGCCCGTGGATAAAGCCACTGAAACTACTTCAGGCTATGACTCAAGATTTAGATCCCCTGTGGTCTGACCTCCATAAGCGACCACCTATAGGCTTGACATTTTGGGTGGTCGCTCACGAGAGGTTTGACTGTATACATGTCCTTATTATATGACAGCATTTTAGAGTGCGAATACACACCATTAAACGACTAAAACGAGTGCAAATATGAGACCATATTACACTTGCCTTAGTCCCCCTGACCATGTGCTACTAAAACACTGTTAAAAGCCTATATTTTAGGAAAGAATTATGTCGTATGATAAACAATTTATTCAGCGGAAAGTTGTGTAATACGGCTGGGCATTTTTACTCGTCAATGTTGATTCATTTTCTCCTAAAGGCTCAAAAAAATAAAAACTGACTCGTAAAAATACCCAGCCATATTACACAACTTTCTGTTGAATAATCTCTTTATATACTACATGCCTGACCCCTAGTGCGAGTCCACTTGAGATGGTAATTTCTGATTATGTATTCAGCTATGAAAACTCAATATATTGATCAGGTATATACGGTATATTCCGTGTATAAATATGCTACATGTAACATGATGTTACAGCACAAGAAAGCATCTGAAATCACTTGCAAAATACATGTATGTCCTGTGATAATAGACTGTACGATTACAGGTAACTTTTATAAAGGCCTCCTGCAAGTTCCATGAATCGAAATGGATCATATAAAATTAATAAGGTCACGAATTAGAAAAACTATTAAGCATACAAAAACTGAATTTTGATTTGTGAATTACTTATAACATAAAAATTTCACTTTAATTATACACTCATTCATTTCCAAGTTCAAATAATACGCCTTGAAAACACGAAAGCCGATCACATTGCTCGCTTTGTTTGCTAAACAAAAGTTAAACATTAAAATGTTATCCTGTCTTATAGCTTACACCTTTGAATAGAATCTAAGCTTCAAGTTTAAAGCTTTGCACAATAACTTTGACAGCATAAGCGAGCTTTAAGTAATAGCTTTGCTTATATCTCTGATAAAAATCTTTAGCCCACTTTTGGTAACGTTTTTTCAAGCGATGGCATCAAGCAAAGCTTTTGCAGGCAACTGGGAAATTACAAATGGAAGCTTTATAGACAAAATAAAGCAAAAATCATTCGACCGCAAAAGGCATCGCGCAAAGTCATCATTGATATCAATTTTTCATGTACACCAATCGTTTTATCTACAGCTCATGTGGCAAGAAATATTTTTAAATCAACTGCTTGTACTGCTGAAAGAAAATCTATAGTAAAATATCGGAAAGAGCAACAAATCTTCAAATTCAATTGTAGAAGCGGAACTCTCGGAGTTGAGGTCAATGACGTTCGACAGTACTAAAATTTATCATTTCGAATTTCAAAACAAATGCATAAGCTTACTTAGCGAACAAATTTTCAAAAATTTAGCACCGACAAGCTCGCATTCACACCCCATAACTTAAAGATGTGAAATTAAATATTTATTCACCCGTTAGCAAGTCGTTAAATTTAATACGAAGCCTGAAAAATCAAGTCGGAGTAAATATCAAATGGAACAAGCGCTCTGCAGTTTAACTAAAACGCTGCGAGAGAAAAGCTCAGCATGAAAGCAAAAATAGCTAACACGAAACAATCAAGGAAAATGATTTGCTGTAGCACCTGAGCTGATATATTCATGCTTTCTCGATCACTTATAACTATGGTAAACGATATTAAAGTGTTAAAACGTACTTATAAGACCTGGATTTGGCCGTCCGCCGATGCAGTCTACTTTCCTCGCCTTTTCCTTCATCTTCTCTGTGCCGCGGGCCCTTCGTGTCTCTCTCACCGCGGTTACAAGCGGCGGCCATTTTACATCAGCCGGTCTTAGAGACGAGTAGAGGTCAGCATGGCGAACGCGTAACTATTTCGCCATTCTAAACCGAAACTGCACGGAAAAGCCTAAAGTAAATAAAAGGCAAACTTGGGCTATGAAATGTTGACAAAGTCAAACTGGAAATGTGTCGTGCGCTTGCAAGGTAGTCTGGGTTTTGTGGGGGCGTTTTGACTCTGGGAGGAGCTCACGGACCTCACGGAACACTTTCGCTTTTATAAGCAGCTCGTTATTGGTAAAATGATAATTTAGCGAATATTCCAGAGAGGTTTTTAATTAGGAATGTTTTTGGCCAGGTGAGCTATAAATGAAAAATGTTTTATTTTCTATTTCTGTTTCTTTTTTCTAATTATAAAGCTAATACAGTGCACGATCTGTCGGTTCACATAACTCAGGTTGAAACTCAGGTTCGCACTCAGGTAAACTGCGCGGGCGAGACTGAAAACCGTTTTGGCATTATATTTTATTTGTGTAGTTCACGCTGTATCCATATCTTCCTTAGATACTTTTTAACTGATATTTCTCCGATTTGCATTTCGATCCAAGCGACAGGGGTGAGTGACCAAAATCATTCGGGACTGAGTAACAATGAAATTTTCAAAGCTCAAGAAAGAAAAAAACTTCATGTTTTATACTGCGAGCTGACGATATCTATCATGAAGAGATTTTGCCAGGCTAGGACACAAAACATAATTTTCTTAAATTCAGAAATTTCGAGGAGTTCTTTAATTAAAAACGTTTAAAAACGGCTAACCGCCTTCAGTTGTCGGGCAGCCCACGCCGGAAACACAGTGTCGCAGCTAACTCGTGGATTTCATCATTTTCCGATTCTGACTTTACTCGATAGTTAGTTCATAGCTCTCAGATAATTAAAAACTGTACATATTAGAAGACAGCTCCAGCTGGTCAAACGAATTCGACACCATGCAACGGAAATTTAATTACAACGGACCACATTGGAGAGTAGACTTTGCTAATGAACTCTAGAAAGTACCCACAACCTATAAAAATACTCTCTGCGGTTTAATAAATGATCAAAATTTTATAAATGGTAACACGTAAGAACTAGAAAATGACGCCTGTGTTTATAACATAGCCTGATGAAAACAGAGAGACAGTTTAGGAGAATTCGAAAGTTTATGTAAACCCGAGTCGCAGGCAAGGGTCGCATAAGTACTTTGGAATTCTCCCAAACTTTCTCGAGTGTTTGCATCGGGTTATGTAAACAAGAATCGCCCGTTTTCTATTCTTTTTATAAAATAAAGAAAACAAAATGCAATGATTCGTCACAATGTTACAATAAATAGATTCATGCAAAACGACTGCACGACCAATCAGAGCGCACGTTATATGATCAAAATTTTATAAATGGTCTGAATGGTAAACACAAGTAGCTATTAAGAAAACTCGAGAAAAGTTGTGGAAACATTAGCGTAAGCCTCCTACGGGCCCCTCCTACGCAAACTTTCTTTGCCTGCGCGTCACCATTGCGTGACGAGACCAAAGAAGCGTTTGCGTAGGAGGCCAGTATTATAATTCTCCCAAATTTTCACGACTATTTCCAAAAAAAAGATAGTTTTATATTTCTGTTATGAAAGAAATGCTCGAAATAATTTTCTTTTCGGTTTTCAACCAATCGCAGCGCCTGTGTATCTTGTACTGGGCTAGGGATACGATTGCATTTACTAAAATTTTTTTTATTGAATTACGCTTTTTTAATATTGCAAAGAGTATGGGTTCGTATTTCCTCGATCAAATTGAAGGTTTTCCCTTGTAAATCTCCATAATTGAACCAGCTTTATTTTTATCCAATTTTATTCTTGCAAACTAAAGGTAGAGAAATTCTGATTACAAATTGGGCGCTTACTAGGAGGGGCACTTTATCAAAAGTGGGCGCTCAATCGAGGAAATATGGTATACATTTTCTGGGTTTTCTTTCTTTGCAACACAGGTCCAAAGGTCACTTTCACCTGCAGCAATTGCAATACTATTATAGAATTTCTAATTGGTATTCTCCGATTCTTTCAGTCAAACACAAGTATGTGTTGCGAACCTATTTATATGTTGGGATAGGGGTCCTAACCATGAGCCGTCAGTTGCACAGGCGATGCAAAACGTCCGTACTTTAATCGCAACGTTTTCAGTGATTTGTGCACTCTTATTTGAATGCTCTTCCCTGTCAATGTCCCATATTCGTGTACAGAACCAAAAGAAAACGTTTGCAAAAATAGAACTCAATTCCCCATCTTCAAAGGGAGAAATTTCATCGATTTGGTACACCAATATGGCTGGCATGCAAACGAACACCAACGAGGCTCTTCTTCATAAAACTACTTGGTTAACACTCGAACCTGAGCTTGTAAGTTAACAACCGGTGGACCTTTTCTCACCTTCTCCTCACCACACCATTACATGGAACCTAAGCTTGGTAAACTTGTGAGGTTCATTTAGCGGACACTGAGCAAAAGGGGACACCCTGTATTAAGCGGACACAGGAGCATTCCCGAGGGTGTCCGCTTTAAAATACACAGGTTTGAATGTAATTTGATTACAATATTATTACAAACTCAGGCCTTTTTCAACATCGGAAAGGCTAACCAAGTTTCTTTATGCGTTTTCTCTTGTTTCGTTGCAATATCAAGAGCGAAAGCCTTATTAGCCTTCAACATCGGAAAGGCTAACCAAGCTTCTTTATGAGTTTTCTCTTGTTTCGTTTGCCATATCAAGAGCGAAAGCCTTATTAGCCTGCGTGCAGACGTCTGCTATTTCCTCGCTTGACGCGTTTTCCGTTTCCTCTTCGAGGTTGAAGCCATTGAAACAGTGAGGAATAATGACCTGCTAACTAGTCCCCAGTCATCTCTTGGGAGAAATTGAGAAGGAGGTTAGTAGGAAAGATTGCGCGACGAATCCAAAGAAGATTGCGTGACGAACAAAACGAGCGTCTGCGTAGAGGCTAACACGCTACTCACTTTAAAGTAAAATCACAAACTACAAAGAGTCCAAGCAGTTTAATTTTGTATTAACACTTCATCTATAAATATTACCATGAATTCAGGTTCTATATAGAAATAGCTTACAGCATAATTGAATTCCTGTTTAAATACCTTGATTAACACTACCGCCTATTACAATTTTTCATATCCCAAAATAGGTTACCCGGCGAAAATTCTTTTCTACTTTTGACTACCTTCAACTGTACCTTTAACTCCCCCTATCGGACACCTCTGATCTCTCACAGCGCGCGTGTTGTGTAAACCGTACTACGGTCCTTCACATACCCTCCAAGAAATAGAGACCTCTTTGGCGCTGGTTCAGAGTGTCCGCTGCAGTTGACTATATTATTAAGAAACTACACTTTTTTCTAAAAGCAAATTCAAGGCCACTGCAATGATTTCGTTGTCACGAGACGAAAATACTACCATCCTTGAAGTACGGTAGTTACATGTTTCCAAAAACTATCAAAATATTCGATTCATTCATGACTTATTCCACAGACAATAGTAATCGTCTACTCGTATTTGGTGAGTGCGTCGTGCAGGGTGCACACGTCACCTCTGATGTCATTGGCCAATTTCATTATCTGGTCCTTAGAATCCAGGACTTCCACGGACTGTGTGTAGGGGTTGTAACGAACCGAGAAAGGCCTGGGGATTTTGGCAGCACATTCCCTGGAAAGAAACAAAAATATAACCACGTTAAACAATGCTAAGGCCGTCATTTGAAAAATTCAAGAAAACCTTCGCACAAGCTTCAAAGACCGGTAAGACCTTACATGGTGAACAACCAAAAACAGCATTTTTACGCTATTTGGAACAAGAAATGTTGGTGCACCGCGCAGGAAGTCGCCAGACTAGACTAGACTAGACTAGACTAGACTAGACTAGACTAGACTAGACTAGACTAGACCCTGACCATTAAGATACAATTAACATTGCAGTCGGGGGAAATACCAGTTGAGAGCGAAATCCCGTCTCCGAGACGGGTCTGAGCCCGCGATTTTAGACCCGAAGTTGCTAAGCAACATGACGTATCCTCATTGCTCTATGCTGGCATGACAATTTTCGGAGTATTCGTGACTGCTCGCGCTGTTTCTTGATTGGATGATAACAATCGGAAACGCTTCGAGTGCTTCAACGAAGATTTGCCAAAAAATGGCACTTGTTCCACGACTGATTGGGACTGTAAAGTACTAGACTACGAGTAGTCCCTAATGTTTCTCAGATCGAGCGGGCGGGCGCGCGCGAAGCGCGTGGAAATATCCTCGAAATATTCTCTTTCCACGCGCTTCGCGCGCGCCCACCCGCCCGCCCAGTCCCTAATTTTCTCAGATCGAGCGGGCGAGTCTGCGCAGTTGACTTCTTTAGTCACGGTCTCGTAGTCTAGTAAAGCACCGATTATTTTTTAATTGGATGGGTGGGGTGTGGGAGGGGGGAGGTTAAGTGACAGGTACCAAGTCTATCCAGAAACTCAAAGGTTGCATTTGTCATCATACCTGACTTTTTCCTTTGCACTCTGGAAACTGTCAGCCACAAAATACACCGGTTGATACTTTGTTATGGGGTAACTTTGAACTACAATCTTCTCTGGTTCAAACGGTCTCTTGTCTGGCTCATCGGTCAAACAGTACTACAATAAAACCATAACATAACACGTGACTGATAAGCATTTAAAAATTCTGATATACCAGACAACCTATTGTTCTAACTAGTGCATCATTAAAAGGTTATATTGTGAAAAAGCGAGAAGAACAAACTGTACACTGGATGAAAATTGATCATTCCATCAGTTTTATGAACAAACGCGATCAATGTTTATATAGAGCTGTTTCGAGAAAGGTTGTCGGAAAAAAGCGCACGCGACAATCCTGAAAGGTATTGTGGGTAGTTTTTAGTTCACGGTTCCTTGACTTCAGCATTTCAGGGAAATCTGAGAAAATGGCACGAGACGCCGTGGAAGTATGTTTGCGAGTGCTAAAAGAAAGCAACAAAAGTTGATTCGACAGCTACAGTGTCTGGAACGTACCTTACTGATCATATCCCAGATTACCTTTCGGGATTGTCGCGTGCGCGTTTTTCCGACAACGTTTCTCGAAACAGCTGTATATCCTCGTGCTAACCAACTAGCTAGCCAACGATCACAGGCAGCCAATCAGAGTGAACATTATATTACGCATCGTATCAACCAAACCAGACCGCCAATCAGAGTGAACATTATATTACGCATCGCATCAACCAAACCAGACCGCCAATCAGACTGAACATTATATTACGCATCGCATCAACCAAACCAGACCGCCAATCAGAGTGAACATTATATTACGCATCGCATCAACCAAACCAGACCGCCAATCAGAGTGAACATTATATTACGCATCGTATCAACCAAACCAGACCGCCAATCAGACTGAACATTATATTACGCATCGCATCAACCAAACCAGACCGCCAATCAGAGTGAACATTATATTACGCATCGCATCAACCAAACCAGACCGCCAATCAGACTGAACATTATATTACGCATCGCATCAACCAAACCAGACCGCCAATCAGAGTGAACATTATATTACGCATCGTATCAACCAAACCAGACCGCCAATCAGACTGAACATTATATTACGCATCGCATCAACCAAACCAGACCGCCAATCAGACTGAACATTATATTACGCATCGCATCAACCAAACCAGACCGCCAATCAGAGTGAACATTATATTACGCATCGCATCAACCAAACCAGACCGCCAATCAGAGTGAACATTATATTACGTATCGTATCAACCAAACCAGACCGCCAATCAGACTGAACATTATATTACGCATCGCATCAACCAAACCAGACCGCCAATCAGAGCTTACGTTACTGTAAAATTACAGTTTACTTTTAGATACATGTAAAGGCAAGAAGACAATTCGCCACTTTAGAAACGAGAAGCAATCTGGGGCGAGTCGCATCTCGCAGTCGCTTGTGGGACTGTTACAATTTTGTCCCCAGTAACGGTCCCACAAGCGACTGCGAGATGCACTCGCCCCAGATTGCTTCTCGGTTATAAAGTGTTGAATGGTGTTTGATGACCAATCGCATGCATTTACTTGCAGTTCTCCAAAGGAAGACAACAGTCCAGCTCCATAAGCCTTGTCTTTTCCTTCTTGTTTACAGACTCCAAACTCAATAGTGAACCAGTACAGCTGCAGAGAACAAGCAAAATAATACAAAATATAATCAAACTAATGACATTCCAAAATAGTTGTGTTTTTAAATTTTGTCCTATTCGTTTGCTGAACTCCGTAACTAATTCACAGGCATTACTTTAAGATAAGCAACTATACTTTTTATATAGTTGAAACCAGGAGCATTCTCTGCCGATAACTGCGAGCATTGGTGTCCTTGGGTAATTCCTGAAAGTGGTTCTTATTCTACCCCCTCCTCCCCCGCAGTTACAAGTGTCATATAAGGAGTCTTACCGTTGCCAATTTCTCAAATGTTTCTCATTTCTCATTCCTCCCCCGCAGTTACAAGTGTCATATAAGGAGTCTTACCGTTGCCAATTTCTCAATCCATTCATCTGGGGCTCCTAAAGATGCCAGTCCAATCTCCTGTAATCAATGAATGCACGAAATGAAGTATTAAGAATCAGTGAAGAATGACTGACCCACCACACTTCATCTCTCTTACTCTCTCTGTCACTCTCTTTGTATATATTTGAAGACAAGCATGTTTGAATACAAAGAAATCAATATAAGGATTGCAAAACCCATTTCCACATCCTGGAGCTGACAATTGGTGTTTCCAGTCTATCTCAGATATGAGATTCTGAATGATGACGCCACTAGAACATCATATAAAGTCAGTTTAGACGTGGTATAACTAGAATGACTATTGGTTTACATTCCGTTTAGACCACAGTTTTCTTAAACACTGTCTAAACTTCATTTAAATAATTGGCCTTATACGTTTACCTGACTAAACTGTGCAAAATCAGGGTCAGCGAAAAGTGGTACATGACCGATGAGCTCGTGGACAATATCCCTAAAAAGCGATAAATAATAAAAAATTATGTCTCTCCTACTTTTACTAGCCTTATTACATACAATGTACTATGCACGTGCGCACTCAGGGGAGACAAGCTTGCGTGACAATGGTGAATGCAGCCACCCCTCCCATAGTCTCATAGTTATTTGGGTTGCCACCCAATGCTTTGCCGCTTTGTGGGTGTGGCTCGACTGAATTTATTTTCTATTCTAAAACCCTAAAACGTACAGGATAACTCTGCAGTCGGGGGATCGAACAAATGCCGGTTTTGGAAAATCTTTGTGGAAGCACTGAAGAGTTTCCAAATCTTTTTATCCAATCAGAAACTAGCAAGAGCACTCACGAGTACTCCGAAAGCAATCATGCCAGTAAATATGTCATGTTGCTTAGCAACATGATGGGGACAAACACAGCGGGCTCAGTCCCGTCTCGGAGGCGGGATTACGCCATCAACTGGTACTTGTTCTCCAGACTGAGTGGTCATTTTAGAAGTTAAATACCCTAAGCGGTACGATAGAGTGGTAAAGTGTGACGTCACAAATTTTCATATTTGCGAAATTATGAAATTTGATCAGCTATTCATAGGAAGCATGCCAAAAAACATCCACTTGCCAAAAATTAGCTCTCCATTGCAATTTGTGGCCGAGATATGGAGGTTCAAAGTTTGGTACCGTCCCATACAAACCTCTCTAATATTGCGCCTGTTCTAAACTGAAGGAACAGACGCAAAATTAGAAGGGTTTGTATAGAGAAATTAAAACCTGAAGTGCCGATATTTCGGCCACAAATTCGCAAAGGAGAGCTAATTTTTGGCAAGTGGACGTTTTCTGGCATGCTTCCTCTGAATAGTTGATCAAATGTCATAATTTCGCAAATTTAATTTTTGTGACGTCATGACTTTAGTACTCTGTGACCACCCGGGTCACAGCTGGGGATATAAAGTCCAACAAATTTTGTCATTTGAAATGTTACTTGAGTTGTTCTTACTGATTGCTCTTTATTCTCTTGACCTATTTGCTTGACACTGTATTGATTTGTAAAGAGAAATTAGACGTTGATCACACACTTACGGTTCAGGTGTGTACATTGGAGTGCTGCCATGGCGGATATACTGTGTGGCATGGAACACACGGAAGGCCAATCCCGCTAGAAAGTCACGTGATGACAGCAGACCAGCTACTGGGCGAAGACTGAATCCTGAACACTCTAATGAATAATAACATGATTAATAAAACACATATTATCCAACTTCAGTCAGTAGAGTAAAAATAATGTGCGAAAAAAGTACAAAATATCCCTTGATCTTGTAGTTAGTTATTTAGTTACTATGGAAACCATAAGCGCATGCTTCTAATACTAATCTCTTATTAGACAGTTAAGTGTTTAGTATCGCTGTTAGTATATTTTTACTCGCTGTTTGTATTTTGCACAGCTTGTAAAAATATATAGTGCTACAATAACTATACATACACAGTCACACTAATAAAATATGCATAATAAAATCTTATAAAAAAAATTTACATAAAATTTATACAGGGGCACAAGGTGTCGTTAAAGTGTCTAAATCAGAATTGTCTGTCTGTCTGTCTGTCTGTCTGTCTGTCTGCCTGTCTGTCTGCCTGTTTGTTTGTCTGTCTGCCCACCTGCCTGTGTGCCTGTCTATCTGTCTGTCTGTTCATATTAGCTACAGAAATTGGAGGCTGATGTTTGTAACATTTATGTTCTATGTACAGCCCAGGGCACTTTTTGTTTCGTTTCCTCAGAAACGAAACGGTATTGTTTTTGATCCGATGTGAACTATTTACACAGTGGGGCTACTGTCCAATCAGAATAACCCTCGTAGCTTGCAATGTAAACATGTTCTAGCCAAGACAAACAAACTGGCGAACACATGTTGTTCAAGTATCGATAAAATGATCGCCACGGAGACAATAAGAAATTCAAATGTATTACAAATAGAAATATTTGACGACTGAAATGCTTCAAAGTTCGATTAAAGCGATGTATTGGCGAAAAATACAAAGATATCTGTTTCCGTGTTTAATTGTAATGTAAATATTCTAGCTGTATTTTCAACTTTGTTATTGACTTAATATCTTGGCTATTTCTAAAACAGGGAACCGAGAATGGGGAAACGGGGAACGAGGAACGGAAAGTTGAGGGAAAGATGTTTACGGGTTAATTGCTCGGGCCGCACCGAGCTTTATTCGGATGTTTTTCGGGCCTCTCGGCTGGAATCGGTCGTCTTCAACGTCCCATACGAAAATAACGCCTAGCCAACGAGTACATGTATGAGCTGACGCAAGTTTTCACTAGGTAATTTCAAAAGTTTAAAGACTAGGGGAGGCAACTGCTAGACTTTGATTGTCGATTGTGAGCCAATTCCACACTCGCGACCGTGAAGCCGTGGACCCATAATACTAACCCTTGCCCCAGGATATTCTCAGCAAGTACTAAAACCCAGGTCTCCCCAAAGTTTCCCGACCTTCCAATCGTTCCGGAAACGAAACACTATTTCTTTTTGAAATAGCTCCTTGTTGATGGTGCTACAAGTCTAGGTTTTTCCCCAAAATATAACAACTAATTAATATAGAAAATGGACTGACTTACCTTTTAAAAACTTGGACACTATATCCTGCTGTGGAATATTATCCAGCCTACGAGTGCAAAGAATGACATGACTGCCACTGAAACAACTGCATCTTACAATAATCTAGTGTCTTTGCACGCATTGCAGACCTATTGATGCTAGATAATTTTATCTAGCGTCTTCACATACATTGCGGGCCTATTGGTGTTAGACGATTTTGCTTGCGGGCCTAATGATGCTAGGTCTAGCGTTTTGGCACGCATTACAGGCCTATTGATGCTACATAATACTATCTAAGGTGGAATGTGAGAAGGATGGTGGCCACATTGGACTCTAGATCAAGAGGTCAATCATTGCATTGCATTCTTGGGCTCAAACCTTGGTGATTTCTGAATCCAGAGTCTGACACACCAACCACCACAAAGCCATTGTACCTGTTAGGTTAAAAGGTTTAGCCCCATGAAGCCAGCTGGCGAGCTTTAAACTCTGCCTTCCATTGCAGGAAGCAATATTATTAGGAGTATCACTACTCCCCTGGATAGGATGCTAGTCCATCGCAGGTAGCCCCCCAGCATTTTTGTCAGGTTGCCCTGACAATTTGCCGGTACCCATTTACTCCTGGGTGGAGAGAGGCACTAGCTATGAGAGTAAAATGCCTTGCCCAAGAACATAGCACAATGACCCCAGCCAGGGCTCAAACCTGGACCTCTTGAACCAGAGTCCAATAATTATGTAAACAATAAGCCACCACATCTCCCACATTGTGCCTGTAGCCATGTAATAAATGTCCATGGTTAATGAATTTCTTTCAGTTACGATGCACAACAACAAACCCACCTGTAGCCACAGTTTTGCGCTAACAATGGCCACACGTAATTGTGTTCACGACAAGCATGAGTGGGGTACAGCTTGGTTAACTCGGTAAACACCAAATTCCTGCAGGGTAATAAGATGATGTAATTACATAGCTGTTGTCATTATTACACACATATGTGCTATATTAATATATCACTCAAATATGATTCAAAACAACTTTTTCTTCAAGAAACGTTTTAGACCTTTCCGATTAAATAGAACAATTAATGTAAACTTTGATATTTAAAATTTCAAGGTTTTATTAATTTCCAAGCAATTACTGTTTACAATATACCTGGAGCACAAAACTCATCTTACTGATTCTTCACAGGGGGTCACGCTGGGATAGGGGTGTTTCATTTCCTATTCTAGATTAGGGAGCCATTTAAATAAACTTTTGTAATGTAGAAAATTATATATCGTTACTGTGTAATTGGATTGTTTTTTATGTGTTAATAAAAATTAATAATAACATTTAATAAAATTTATTATAATTTATTGTTATTATTCTTTTAAACATTAATCCCTTACCATGTCTTAATCTCATCTTTTGTGTACTCCACATGTGGGATAGGCTCACCACTGAAATAAACGTTAGTTGATAATAATCATTAATGTTTTACCTCACATACTAAAATATTAAAAAAATATTAATTTTCCTTACAGTTTTTAGAATTTATTGGTGATACAACAATACAAGGTTTCCATTATCAAGTATTAGTGACCTTTATCTAGATCGGAGTACGAGTACGACTTTTCAAACCTAATGTGCAGGGTTTTAGAGCCTCCTTCTCTACTGGTCAGCAACAGTGAGGAGAGGGCTCTGGGAACGTGACTGATTTGAAATATTTGGAAAGTTGTACTCGCAGTCAATCTCATACTCGTATGTATACTTCGATCTAAAGGTTGCTGTTATATCAAGGGGACAGGTGATTAGCCCATTGCCCAATGAGGACCACTGGAGCTGCTCTTTGTCAGGTCTCAGTATGTACTAATAACTTATACTTATTAAATAAATACTTATTACAATCATGCAAATAGCAAAACATATATTTTGTTTATTAAAATATACAATCATGTAGTTTTACTATATATACAGCTATCATATATATAATTTGTTCATTTAATATATGACATTTTTTTAAGAGAATAGTATAAAAATAATATTATATTTTATTCATTTTTACCAGTTACAGTGTAGGCCAAACTTGTCGAAAATAAATAAATGACCATTAAAAGAAACAATGGCATACATACTGTTTATACTTGATTGCAATGTCTGCAAATTGCTTTCTGCGAGCTCGGTAGACTTGGTCTGTGAAGCCCTAAAAGAAACAAGCTTTCTCCATAAAAGTTATAAAACAGGTTATAATAAAATTAACTTTTATTTACACAAGTTTTTTTTTTAAACCATCATAACTAGTACACAAAACTCAGACTAACTCCAGCAATTCCACATGCTGCCCAAGCTCACAATGTGATAATTAGGTGAATGATGTTTGTAAATTCATACAAAATATTCACTGTAATTTTAGTTCATTAAATTGGCCAAAAAATGAAAGAAAATTGAGATGTATTTACCGGATGGTCAGAATCTAACTCTGAGCCATAGCTCAACACTCTGTTTGCAAATTTGTCCAGGTCAGCAATCTTGCGTGGAAACCAGGGCACTAAAAAAGGAATGAAACAACACATAATGTTAACTCCCAAGATTTATTATATTTTATCATACATGAATAGATACAAGTGTTTTACTGGAAAATAGATGATATACAAAACTACATCTGGGACCCTTAAGGACGTTCGCGCCCATATTGCTAGTGCGCATCCTTACTGCGCACGCTATTCATGCCACACGCGTGCGCCACGTCATGCATCCAGCGCGCGCGCTGAGAATGGAACTGGACAAATGTAGTGCTGGAGGACGCTTCAATAACTTGGCCAGGATTTTACTCTCTTGGATGCACGGTGACCCCTGCTTTTCTTTTCATAGATCATTTCCTTTACTGATTCTCTCCATTTTTAACAAAAAACAAACAAATTCTGAACGTGAGAAGGTTTGATTATTTCTACTCATTTGCGATCAAATATTATTGTTCTATGAATGCGGGTGTGCATGACTTACAAGTATCCTTCTGTAAGGCTAATTTTACATAAAGGAATGACATCAGCTGCAAAAATTTACTTAATAGGCCTATTTGCATTGAAATCAACACATCAATCTTATCTAGAATTCTCCATTTTACTTTTTTGGGGGCTGAATTAGCATTGAAGCCAATATCGCTTCACATGACCAAAGCTTCTAGAAACACTACGATCTTCAAATTATGCACTTTATCTCTGAAACGAGCACGGTGACCCCCCAATTTTTTTGCCTTTCTGACATGAGTTGGTCATTATCTAACTGCAGCAAAAGTTAAAAAAAAACTGAACGTGGGAAGAATTGGGCGCGAACGTCCTTAAGTAGCATATTTTCCATACAAGGATATCGTGAGGATATCAATGATGTCATTTCCTGCTTTTGCACGGTTGTTTCTTTAACTTTAAATTAATTTGTGTTTTTTGTCTAGAATATAATAAAAAGAAAATTACATGGCGGCTTGAAGATATGAATTTTATTTTCTCGCGTTAAAAACAATACTTTACCGCTCAAAAATAAAATTCATATCTTTGCACCGCCATGTAATATCCTCTATGTATTTACCATTGATTCACATGCATGCATCAACCATATCTTCTTTTAACCTATGTTCATGTAGCTTAATATTACACAGACCAAGCTATAGTTGTGTCAGCATAAAGGTGTTCAGACAATTGTTTTTCAATTGTACAGTATTTACTAAGCTGTGTATTAAAGATACATGCAGGATGGCTGCGTGTTTATATGCCATTTTGAAGCAACAACCTAAACTTTTGTCAGATTTGCGTATAGGAAACAGGTGAAATATCTGAGCAAAGTCTTGGTTTCGCATGTTAAAAAAGCAAAAATGTAAGAAATAATAAGTCTCAGGCTTGCAGAGAAAAATGCTTTTGAATAGTCTCGCCATCTCGCAAAGTCTTGAATTTACCATTTACCACCCCCAAAAAGGTGATTTCTACATCCAGGTCCTGGTCAATGCCACATATTTTAATATAATTATCACAGTAATAATTATTGTAAAATTTAGTTGGGGAGTTCACATGTTATTGAAAGAAGCTGCAGTAATCGATTGACACCTTTGGCATTCAATCTGCGGCTACATGTAGCAAACTACATGTAGCAATAATATTAACTAGCTACATGTATATACAGTTAATCAGTCACTACAGAAGATTCATTTCTTGTCTCAAGAGATGATATTCCAATTCTTGCAAGATTAAGCAAGTATCAAAGGGTGATTTTCCACTGGGGATGGACCATTTTATTATTATTATTATTTTTTTTTTTTGGGGGGGGGGGGGGAGGAGGGGGGAGGGGGGGGGGGTTGGGCAATTTTTCTGAGCTCAAATGTTTTTTTTCCGTCTTGAGTTTGTGCAAGAATTTTTTTTCACCTTTTGCTTGTGAGTGAGTGAGTGAGTGAGTGAGTGAACGAGCCCCCCCTCCCAAAATAAAATGGTCCATCCCTAAGTGGAAAATGTTTTTCTCACACACTTCTGGGGCCTGGGTATAGGTCATGTGACCGGTGAGGCAGGCAGCTATTTTTGTTGCGTCCTCCATTACTGACCCAAATAATTTTCAGCTGTATGCGGCGTTATACAATGTACAAACCTTGTAATTTTTGGAAGCTTCCCAGTTTTTAGCATGATATGTGTGCAGATTTTGATTTTACAATAAAGGTCAAGCTTGCGGCGATAGGCTTAATATGACCCCCCCCCCCCTCCCCCCCATGGCGGTCAGCTTGACATGACTACCAGTGGTGTGTGAGAAACCTATTATAGCACCAATGCATGCAAGTCATTATTTATATTACTAGTAATACGTGACTCGCAGGTCCTTGCGAAGCTAGCTATATATATAGGATGGGGATTTTAAATTATTTTTATAGATTGATAGATTGACTGGAGTTCACTAGTCTCCCCAGGGGGGGTACTCAAAAAAGTTTTATACGGGGAGGCTCTGCCCAGAGGTCCAACCCCTTACCCTTTCATATACCATTTTTCACAGAAAAGGTACCCCTTTCATATACCTTCCATAGAAAATGGTACCCCTTTCATATACCTTCCATAGAAATTATGAAAATGGTACCCCTTTCACATACCTAGAGTAGAAGCACTGCATCCCTTCTATACCCTTGTAATGAACTTAATGAACAATATATATCACCAGAAATCATCAAGCATTACCAGTAGAGATGTTAACCAAACAATAATATCATTTACTCATTTACTCGTGAAATCCCTACCCTTTCATATACTTCAACTCGTGAAATCCCTACCCTTTCATATACTTCAACTCGTGAAATCTCTACCCTTTCACATACCTCGAGCCTAAAAAAGGACCCCTTTCGGGCGGAGCCTCCCCGTATAGTCCATTATAGGGAGTACCCCACCCCAGGCTAGTCTCCCTACATTTGAATATATGCCTTCCCTGTTGATGATCTTGTTGCGGCATCTACAGTGTGTGTCCGAAGTAGTTCCAATTTTTTTAAAGTAGGCCATTTTAATAAAAGCAGAACTGATTATATATAGAGGAATTACTTGAAATAATTTGGCCAGTTGTAAAACACCTAATTTAATAACTATAAAATTACTGCAAATTAACTTTCCTAATATAACTGGATCCAAACTAAAATTGTACAAAATTGAAACATACATGTACAGTACAGTAATCACAAAATACTAAATTCTACCAACTTACCATCAGCAGATTCTGATGAGTTGCAATGTAACCACAACAACGAATTAATTGTACACAAGAAAAATCAAAAAATTATATTAGTACATTAATAATAATTTCTATTACCAGGATTGTTACATTCAGTTGTTCAAATAAATATTACACTTGACCAACAATCGTAAGTAATCTACTGGATTGAACAATATAACCGGCAAGACAACATTGGTGCAAGTGATTACGTACAGTGATTACGCACATGCAGTGAAGATGAATTTCATTAAAGTTAAATTAGTACATTACATCATTTGATTATAATATTAGTATAAACACATTAAATGCAGGTGCCTGTTGGTTTGTGACATTTTTCTTAACAACTCAATTTACATGTTTAGAAGGTCTAAGCAAATTATTAAAATCCATGTTTAAATTCTGAGAATTTGCCAGTACATCAAGACAGCTTCCCTAGGTGATGTACGTGTTCCTCTTGTTTTGTTACACTGTCTGACAGTGTTATTCCAATAATTATATAACATCATTGTAAGTCGATCAATATTTAAATATGTCATAATATGTTATATATTAAATTATGAAATAATCACATAGATTACATAATATATATCTATTAATTGCTTGATTAAAAATGTAAAGCTTAATTGCCAACTTCCATCGATCACAGTGTACATACTTGTTTTAATGAAGACAACTTCAGTACATACATGAGGTTATATGATATCACAAGACTGCATGCATGGATACATGTAGATGGATAGGTGTATAAGGAGAGTGAGCAGTGATCACAGGAACAGTCCAATTTTGAGTTAACCTGCAAGGCAGCTCAATAAAAAGACTAAAGGCGCATCTGTATAGGGTTAGTATCAATCTGAAGTAAAATATTCACAAATACATGATGTACCAGTGATCATGAGAACATGGACTATTTACAATTACGCTTCAGCACTTCCTGCGAATAACCCTGTACATATCGTGTCTTTAGTCTTTTTATTCAGCAGTCTTAGTTAACTCGAAACTGGACTTTAATGATGAAATAAGATGTATTTATAGTTGCATGAGGACAGTTAGTCAACTTATGATAATATATATATAATATTATTAGTAAACAATGTAAGTATTAGTATTTATTATTAGTATTATTAGAAACAATGTAATCCTATATAGGGAAAGTCATCAACTTTGTAATTCACACGCTGTTTGTACGAACTGATGAAGGTCTAAGACCGAAACGTTTTTATTAAATTACTTTTTATCATCAGAAGTTGTCCGTCCTTAGCCTTTTTTAATTCCTTTTTACTTCAATCACATGCCGAGGTTTGGACTGCGAATCCTTACAGGATATCCTCCTGGGGAAGTAGCATCTCTGTTGGCTCGAGTGGCACCGTCAAATTAACTCCTCTAATATTATTAGTATAGTGTATATATTATATATATAATATAAATTATTATACGTATTATGTATTTAATATTGCTTGTTCTTTGACCAGAGAAATTTTAAACCAAATTTATAAGTTAATTAATAACTACATTTAATTAATAAATTTCCATGCATTATTAAATGGATGCAATTTAATTTAATTTAATTTTCTGCAAAGGTATAAAAATTTATATGAGAAGTTACTGGAAGTTGTTTAATTTTAATTAGTTACATTGTATTTATAAGACTTACATTTTTTCATATTTTGCAAAACAAACTAACATAATTATTATAAAACAGTTGTGAACCATTACTTTCATTTTAGAACTAGCTATAGCAATTTTAAAAGATATTATATACCGGTAATTGAGAAATAGTAACAATCATGTATGAATATAACACATACCTTATACCTAATCGTGTTTTATTTAGAGAACATATGTTCACAAGATAAGATATATGTGTACAGTCAAGTACAGTAACAGTAAATTTTAAGCAAAAGAGCATTCTGTTTTTTATTTATATTTAAAATATCTGTACGCTTAGTAGGGTGAGGTGGTAAAAAAACCCAGAATACAGATATGACAATTGCATTTTAAATATTAATTTTAGTAATGCTCCAAGTTGTTAACTCTTGGAAAATTTCAGTTTTATAGTCATGTAATTAATGCTTCAAACCATATAGTCCAAAACATGACCTCATTATTAATCAACAACACATCAATAATTTATTGCACACGTCAGGCAGTTCTGCATTGCAAGTTGCATAAGGTGCATAATTATATATGTGCAGGTGTATACATTGAAATGCAACATACATTGAAAGCAACAACATTATAAATGCATGGAAGTGCCATTTAAACAAAGATCCTTATAATGATGTCTTGTACACACACAATAATAAAATACTAATGACACGAGAATACATGTAATAGGACCATCCTGGCAGGGGACATCCTGTGTCACTAGTTGGAATGTCCTAAGGACTTGGTTTTCCCTATATGTGAAGGGTTGCATGGAAAAAAGCCCTAAGCGACTTAAAGGAAATTTTGAGATATTAGCAGCATAAAAATAATTTTTACACGGTTTTATCATTGTCTAAGAGAAACTAGCAATTACATGCAATTAAATACTTGTCAAATGAATAAATTATTTTAGCATTAACTTATAATCACAAACTCAAACATAAAATGAAATTCCAAAACTCAACCAAGAAATCAGCCAAAAAGTACATTGTTCCATGCACCCCTTCATTTTGTTCATTGATTCTTGCAATTGGCCACTGTTAGAAATTGGGGATCTTGTGTCTTATAGGGGGTGTCCACCGACGTAGCGATCGACACCTTGGTCGACTATCGGTCGACATATCGGCCATGTGTCGGTCGAGTGGTGGCCGAGAGTCGGTCGAGTATCAGCCGATATACGGCCGACGTATTGACCGATCATCAGTCAACCGTCGGTCGACAGATTGACCGACAGTCGGTCGCTATAGCATCGGTAGTGTGTCAGCAATATATCGGTGAACCGTCGGTCAAGTATCGGTAAAGTATCGATGGTGTATCGGTCGACAATTGGCACCGCCTGTACAACTTTTTTTACAAGGTACCTGTCGACCGATACTCGGTGGACACTATCGGTCGATACATCGGCCGATACTCGGTGGATCGATCATTAAGTCACCGACACTAGGCCGATTTTCTTACGAATCTTGGCCGATACTATACCGTTACATTGTCAGCTCTTGTTACTGAGTTGCGTTATAATTTTTCTTTTCAAATATATAATTATTTTCTCTATTCAAATTGCTCTTTTTTCCGTTGTCCCCTCACTTTTAAATGGACTTTTGGTGTCTTTCATCCTCTCCCGTTCATGTTTTTTTTTGTCGTCATCGCTTGTACAGGAAACGCTAGGGTCTAAAGCTTTGACCAAACAGAGTCGCAAGTCATCGCAAGTCTGGGAATGACAACTTGCGTTTCAACTTGCGTAGGTGGCTAAACGGACTCGCAAGTGCACTCGTAAGCACTCGCAAGTCTTCACTGCTACTGGTTACTATTAAGAATTCAATGATCAATAATTACGATGACTTTAATTAAAAATAAGCTCATGAAAAAATACTTTTTATCTTAATTTAAGTAATTTAATCTGTAATTTAATCCAGACGTGTATCCGACTATCGGCCGCTACTCGTGTATCAACCGATATAGCCACCAACAATCGACCGAGGTGTCGGCCGCTACGTCGGTGGACACCCCCTATAAGCACGTCGACCGAGTGTCGATGATATGTCGGTGATCCGTCGATGATCCGTCGGTGATATGTCGGTGATCTGTCGGCGAAGTAGCGACCAAACATCGACCGACTATCGACCGATAGCCTGTGGCGGCCGACTGTTGGCCACATATCGGTCGATACACGGCTAATACTCGGCCGATACTCGACCGACACTCGACCGACACATGGTCGATATATTGACCGATATGTCGACCGATAGTCGACCGAGGTGTCGATCGCTACGTCGGTGGACACCCCCTATAAGACACAAGATCCGAAATTGGAAGGTCCTTTAAGATAACTATTGGTATATATCCAAGGTCTAAAACTGGGTTAATGGAACTTGTACATCAAAATATTCCTGCCCAATGAAATCAGTGACAGCAAAAAAATAATCTTCAGAAAAAGTTGATACGAGTGTGCAGTCATTGAATTAATAAATAATTTAGTATTATTGCCAACAGAAAGAGGTTTCACGGAATAAAATGACAATTTGAAATTCACTACCCAGTTTTCCGCTTTTTTACATTTTTCCACATACTAACAAATTCAAGTTTTACAATAGGGCGCTTACAATTCTCCCATAAACATTAAAATGAAATCAGTTAACAGATTTGTATCATATGTACCTCCTCCTTCATCAGAATGCAGTGTTATCGACAATGCATGAACTTTCAAAGAATCCACAAACTTTTCAAGCTTCGGTCCTTGGAGTTCTTCACAATCCACAAAGAAATCATATTCTGTCTTGGATCGTTTAGAAGGACGTGATTCAATGTGTGACATGTTAACCTTATGATCCTGCGAACATTGAAATAAACACAAAAATTTAATAGTTACATGAACATTTACAACTTCGATCATTCGTGAACATTCCGGTGAAGATATCAGTGTATGGTGGATCTAGGGGAAGGGCCCAGGCCCCCTTCTTGTGGAAGGGCTGAAAATATTTCTTCCACCCAGACCTCCTTCTAATTTGTGGAAATTTAAGGCCCAAAAATGTTTCGGGCTACCACCTCAAGTACATGTATAAACAGGTCTGGATCTTTTTTAAAAATGAACTTGTAACCAGGTGGACTCATGATAAAATAAATCAATGTTACTCTGGTTCAAAATTTTTTGTTTTTGGTATAAAATATATAGTCTAAAATCCCGGCGTTTCGGGATCTTCGTTTTCGTTTCTAGCCTTCTGTGATGAAGAATTTACAAAAGAACGGATATAAAATAAAAAATTATATGCAAATTTCCTTTAAAGTTAAATTCATATATTTATGTGGCAGATGAATGCCATCGTCCCGGTTGAGCGAGCTTCATTAAAGCGGATTCTTGCTTTATGTTAATCTCCCAAGCTTCTAAAAGGCATCTGTTGCATCAGAATTTACTTGTGCGTAAGATAATGGAAGATTCCCAGGAGATCAGATGGAGTGGTCAGAACGTAAACAATGTCTGGATCTGCCACTCTCTATATATATACATGTATTACATACTTAAGATGGCAAATTTAATTAAACACTGCTCAGGGATAGCATTTGACACATACCACACATAACAGATGTTCAGTTAGGCATGAGATGTGTTTTTATCAGTGCAACACAATTCCTCATAAAATAAATCAACATTTATATTTATGTACTAATTTCTAAAATATTGCCTTATTTGTTACGACAGCAAACCACAGAAGTAAATAAGTTGTGGCTAGCTCCAAAAAATGTCGAATAATTTAATTCATATCAGCTGAATAACCCAACACCACCACCTACCCCTCGGGTGTATACGTATACGTAATAATAAGTTAAATAATTAGCTAGATGTTTGCAGTGTTACCTCAAAAAGTTTAAGAGCCCTCGCCAGAGATCCAACTTCCTCTTTTAACGCAAACACAATAGATGTGTGTTTCTTTCCTCCATTTTCTGCCTGATGTTTCTGTACAAAAACAGAAGCAGTTGTCTTATCATTTCGACTACGTACACAGTAGTTTTGCGTGAGTTCCAATGCACGATTTGCGGTTTTTCTTTCACATAACTTAAGTTAAATGACACAAAATCAACTCAGTTACTTAGATTTACTTTCACGAGAAAATTAATTGAAAGTTACCTTTCGATTGCTAGCATCTTCGTTCGTATCAAAGTGTTTTCGTTTTCCCGCTACCCCGGCGTCCATATTGGCTTCTTTGTATCTCGAACTGCGCAATATTTTTCACGTGACCACATTGCCCATTGTTACAAAGAGAGGCGAAGGAGGTGTGTCTGGAGGTGTGGTTCCCAGGCCCTCTCTGTCACGCAATGCTACGTTCGCGGACTAAGGCCCTTCATTTCTTAGGGGTGGATTAAAAATACAAAGAAACTATTGAAAAGAAAAATGACAAATAAAAATACAAATAAAAGGAAGATAGCCTAGTTTGGGTTTCACTGAAAGTATTGCAAGTGAACACTCTCTCTCCTCTGCAAAAAACCCCGCCTGATCGCAGGTTACTTCTCTTGAGATATCGGGGATAGGGAAGACATTATTTGCCTTTCCTTGCCACCCTCAACTCAGTTTTGTTCGATATTTCCTTCCAACGAAGCCTGCCAAGTTTCATAACAAAAAGGCCTTTGGCTTAGCCTGAATTTCTGCCATCTCCTCTGTCTGTCTCAGGAGTAAGCAGCAGAGGAGACGGCTAACTTTGGCTGTCAGTCTTAAAATATTAAATTTGATCATTGCTGGTCTCATGGGGATGCATTAAAAAAAACCCAGACAAGTGAAGATACAGGATGGAACATTATTTTGTTATGTCTTCTTTATTATCACTCTCGTCCCCAGAGTCCGCGATCCTTTTGGTCAGCACCAAGAATCTCGGACTCGGTAGGTACTTGATGTATGGGGAATTGTACCCTAATGGTTTTCAGGAGAACACAGGGGTGTCCACAGGGGTTTACTTGAGTATACATGAGTGCACAGGGTACTATTAGGGTACAATATATGTTCCCATACATGAAGTAACTACCACCCAGGGTTGATTTCTTGGTGCTGACCAAAAGGATCGCTAAAAGTAGAGTAAGTAAAAACAATATGTTGAATTCTTTTCTCCAAGCATCTAATTCAAATTAGATGCTCTAGACCCCCCTAGAGATTTACGCTATACACCTTCCATGCTCAATTTGCCCCAATGTGTGTACAATACACAGAAGTCTAGCTATGCCCCTGCTCTACTAGGG
The DNA here is from genome assembly GCA_029204205.1 of Desmophyllum pertusum. Classification (NCBI taxonomy): domain Eukaryota; kingdom Metazoa; phylum Cnidaria; class Anthozoa; order Scleractinia; family Caryophylliidae; genus Desmophyllum; species Desmophyllum pertusum. The sequence continues at coordinate 53,988 of MU827793.1, read as the reverse complement.
TTCTCTCACTAAACAATGCCCCCCCCCCCCCCCCTCCCACCAAGTGCTTTTTTACTAGACTCTTGTGACCGAGCTAGCAAAGATGTTGAACCATACATTCACTACCTATTGACACCTATTAGGTACACCTCACCCAGGGCTGTCATTAGTAGCCGGCAACCAGCTATTGTGATCGCAACTGCAGTGAAGATGGCCAGCTACTCAAATTGTGAAAATTACTAAAAGACAACAGCCATGGGAGGCTATCTGGAGTATTTGACCACCTACTTTCCTTGTGTAGCCGGCTGCTTCAAAGCTTAATGACAGCCCTGCTCACCACATATGTGGAGTAAGCAATTTCCAGCTTTCTAATGTGGACAATTTGTCGCCGATCCCAAGCATATCTACTGTATAAAAACAATGTAAGAATACTGTACATGAATATTAATATTTATTTTTTTTTTTTTTAACTTAAAGGAACTACATCACAGAGGGCGCATCTTGAAATATTTAGCCTAGATTTTTCAAGTTCACCATTTGCAATAGCAGTTATTACAGATGTCAGCGGTTTGACATGCAAACGAGGCAAAAGGGTTAATCTGGCATTGTATTGGCCCCTTAGCCTCATTTGTAGGCTTGATTACCAGCTGCTGTTCGGGAAAATGAGCCAGAACGAAGAGCGGACTCGAGAGAGCGGTGGAAATCGAGCCTAACTTGTTTGCATACTTTTTAAAAACAAAATAATATTTGACTGCGGGCTCAACTGTGATAACAGCTATTTGTCTTATTCCTTACAAAAATGGCTTTTTGTGCATCATAATATATTATTAGAAAAAGACATTTCTGTAATGTCACTAGTTACAGTACAGTATGTTACATTTCTTGCATCTTGAATCCCCAAATAATTAAATAGACAGGTAGTCACATTCACCTCATTGAAAAACATTGATAGCGTGTCCTAATATATCAATCATTAACAGACAATTATCATTTGCTACAGCAACTGCATGGGGGGCCACATTATGCGGCAGTTCTATTTTACTCATAAATCTTCCATCGGACGTGAACAGCTGGAGTCTCTTGTTATGAAAATCACACACAATCAAATAGCCATGTTTGTCAATAGCAAGCCCAAGAGGGCCAATTAACAGTCCGTCTCCATCTTTTGATCCCAGCTTATTTCCAATGTTAAATGCAAAATTCCCTTTCATGCTAAACACCTTGACACAATTAGCCTCAAAATAAGAAACAAAGATCTTGTTCTGGTGATAAACAGCAAACTGTGGGGAGGTGTCACAGTCTGGAGCACTGAAGGACCTCAGCAAATCTGTCCCATCAGGGGAGAGGACTTTGATTTTCTTGTCACCTTTGTCACACACAATCAAGTGATCGGTATGGCCTACAGACAGACTGGAAGGATTTATGAGGTGCTTACTGACTGTTCTCTTTATGAAATTACCACTTTCATCAAACACAAAAATCTTGCTGGAGTCAAGAACAGTAACATCGCCGGAGCTTGTGAATGCTACTGAATTTGGTTTATCTAGTTTCTCAATGCCATTTTGACCAAATTCTCTCAGGAAATCTCCATCAGAGTCAAACAACTGAATTCGTTTGTTGTCAGAATCTGCTACAGCAACGTTTCCAGTTCTCTTGCTTATGGCAATAGAAACTGGCCAATCAAACTGCCCTTGCTGTCTCCCAGATGATCCGAAATCAAACACCCACTCGTACTGATGCGGTGTCACTTCCACTTTCCGGGGGGTGCATGCCAGGGCCTTTCCATTGACGTCAATGGCAACAGTATGAATACCCACGCTCTTCGGTGTGTAACTCACTTTATATTTGCCATCTTTATAGTCTTTAATGTTCATGTTTAAGAATTCTCCTTGTGGATCTACCACATTCACGGCCATCTGGTCATCTTGGTGATAAAACTGGTTGCCTTCTTCATCAATAATGATGACGGTAAAACTTGTTTTGTTATCCATATCTGCTCTTTCAAGACCACTTCCTTTTGCCACTGATTTTGAAGCATCGGCATGCTTCACTGTAACATGGCCCTGAATTAAGCTCTGCATCTTTACCACATAATCAACGTGTTGGGGATCATATAGTTCTATTTTTTTCAGATGAAGAAATTCTTCACCACGTTTCCCATAGCTTCGAGATTGAAGAATTTCATCGCTCAGGTTCCTTTCCAGGATGGCGTCGCCATATTCAACAAAGCCGTTCAACTGAGTAACAAGCAACTGAAAATTCTTCAGCTGTGTCGAGTGATCTCTTTCTTGAATGTCATAAATTTCATCTAGCTTGGTGTGGATGGTCATTTCATGTTCTCGCAAACTGCGAATAAGTTCTTCAACTGTTTCTGTAACTTTCTTGTGGGCAGCAACATTTTCCTCTTTGCTTCTTTCCATCAGTTCAGTTTGTTTGTTCATTCGTAGTTTGATAAAAGACAACTAGTGGCTTGAGTTTGTGTATAACAGACCTGATCTGGGTAGAAGGTTAGTAGAACAATCTCGTAGTGAAGGTCTGGGGTCGAGAATGGTTAGTAGAAAAGATTGCGTGATGAACCCAAAGAGCGTATGCGTAACTAGGAGGATAGTAGAAAGGATTGCGTGATGAGCTCAAAGAGCGTCGGCTAACGCGTTACTCGCTTTAAAGTAAAATCACAAACTACAAAGAGTCCAAGCAGTTTAATTTTGTGTTAACACTTCATCTATAAATATTACCATGAATTCAGGTTCTATATAGAAATAGCTTACAGCATAATGAATTCTTGTTTAAATACCTTGATTATCACTACCGCCAGTTATTACAATTTTTCATATCCCAAAATAGGTTACCCGGCGAAAATTATTTTCCACTTCTGACTACCTTTAACTCGATCCCCCTTTCGGACACCTCAGATCTCTACAGCGCGCGTGTTGTGTAAACCGTACTACAGTCCTTTATTTCATCCACTCCAAGATAGAGAGACCTCTTTGGCACTGGTTCAGAGTGTCCGCTAGAGTTGACTATATTATTAAGAAACTACACTTTTTTCTAAAAGCAAATTCAAGGCCACTGCAATGATTTCGTTGTCACGAGACGAAAATACTACCATCCTTGAAGCACGGTAGTTACATGTTTCCAAAAACTATCAAAATATTCAATTCATTCATGACTTATTCCACAGACATTAGTAATCGTCTACTCGTATTTGGTGAGTGCGTCGTGCAGGGTGGACACGTCACCTCTGATGTCATTGGCCAATTTCATTATCTGGTCCTTAGAATCCAGGACTTCCACGGACTGTGTGTAGGGGTTGTAACGAACCGAGAAAGGCCTGGGGATTTTGGCAGCAAATTCCCTGGAAAGAAACAAAAATATAACCACGTTAAACAATGCTAAGGCCGTCATTTGAAAAATTCAAGAAAACAAAAAACAGCATTTTTACGCTATTTGAACAAGAAATGTTGGTGCACTGCGTAGGAAGTCGCTAAAACAATTCAACTACACACTGACCATTAAGATACAATTAACATTGCAGTCGGGGGAAAATACCAGTTGAGAGCGAAATACCGTTTCCGAGACGGGTCTGAGCCCGCGATGCAAGCAACATGACATATCCTTATCTGGCATGACAATTTTTGGAGTACTCATGAGTACTTGCGTGCACTGTTTCTTGATTGGATAATAACAATCGGAAACTCTTCGAGTACTTCAACAAAGATTTGCCAAAAAACGGCACTTGTTCCCCCGACTGATTGGGACTGTAATGTAATTTCAGGCCACCCATCCAATTAAAAAGAAATCGGAGGTTAAGTGACAGGTACCAAGTCTATCCAGAAACTCAAAGGTTGCATTTGTCATCATACCTGACTTTTTCCTTTGCACTCTGGAAACTGTCAGCCACAAAATACACCGGTTGATACTTTGTTATTGGGTAACTTTGAACTACAATCTTCTCTGGTTCAAATGGTCTCTTGTCTGGCTCATCGGTCAAACAGTACTACAATAAAACCATAACATAACACGTGACTGATTTCGAAAGAAAGTTGCGTTGTTATTTAACAAATAAAGAAGCCAAAACCATGTATTATACTGTCATAAAACACGACGGGAATTTGAGAACACAAGAGAAATTTAGAAAACACGAGCCGCAGGCGAGTGTTTTCTATATTTCTCAAGTGTTCTCAAATTCCCGGAGTGTTTTATGACAGTATAATACATGGTTTTGGCTTCTTTATGTGCTTTAAAATATAGATTTACGCGCGCGAAACGATAAAACACGCTTTTCTATGATTTATACTCTGATAAAACATGGTTTTTAACCAATCAGAGCGCACGAAATTTTCAGTCTATATTTTAAAAGCATTTACATTCTAATATACGAGACAGTTTATTGTTCTAACTAGTGCATGATAAAAAGGTTATATTGTGAAAAAGCGATCAAGAATAAACTGTACAGTAAATGAAAATTGATCATTCCATCAGTTTTGAAGAACAAACGCGATCAATGTTGTTATGTATACTCGTGCTAACCAACGATCACAGGCAGCCAATCAGAGTGTACATTATATTACGCATCGTATCAACCAAATCAGACCGCCAATCAGAGCTTATGTTACTGTAAAAATACAGTTTACTTTTAGATACATGTAAAGGCAAGTAGACAATTCGCCACTTTAGAAAAGGGAAGCAATCTGGGGCCAGTAGCATCTCGCAGTCGCTTCTGGGACTGTTACAATTTTGTCCCCAGTAACGGTCCCACAAGCGACTGCGAGATGCACTCGCCCCAGATTGCTTCTCGGTTATAAAGTGTCGATTGGTGTTTGATGAACAATCCCATGCATTTACTTGCAGTTCTCCAAAGGAAGACAACAGTGCAGCTCCATAAGCCTTGTCTTTTCCTTCTTGTTTACAGACTCCAAACTCAATAGCGAACCAGTACAGCTGCAGAGAACAAGCAAAATAATACATATTATTATATGGCAAACTGGTCCACGATGAAAAGGAGCATTCTGATTGGTTCCCTGAGCGGTCCGAATTTTGCAATACGGACCGCAAAGATGGACCGCTTACGAACTCATTTCGCCAAATTCCTTTTATGAAACATTGAACAAAAGAAAACTGTTTTCTATTAAGTAGAAACATTTTATCTCATGTCTGGCGGACAATTTTGGTTAAACTTTTCGCAAAGTGGCCTGGCGTGCATGCGTTAGCCGAGAATGGTTGCATTAATTTCTCAGCAAATTTTTTAAAAAATCCATTATAATAAAAACTTTATTGAACTAGCTTGTTCGGTCCGTATTGGGAAATATTGGTCGAGTTCTTTTTTTGCAAGTTTATGGACCGACCAGGTGTTCGGATAGTTGGGGAGCGATGCGAAAAGACGCGTGAAGCACGAAGAGTGGTAAAATGAATAATAGGATTGGGGAGAGGGGGTGCCCTCTCCTCGCGTGAAGCGCGTCTTTTCGCGTCACTCCTCCACTATCCCCACTATCCGAACGCCTGGAACAGGTTACTTTGCTGTAAGATACGTCATGTTGCTAAGCAACTACTCTGCGGAAAACCATGAGCACCCCTGGGTGTCCATGGGTAATTCATTCCTGAAAGTGGTACTTATTCCTCCGCAGTTACAAGTGTCGTATAAGGAGTACTACCGAAAAAAAATAATATCTTCCCAGTGGCTTCATAGCTCAGTGGTAGAGCGTTTGCACCAGAATCGCAAAGGTCATGGGTTCAAATCCCGTTGGAGCCTTAATTTTTTTCAGGCCTTCTTTTCAACTGTTTTAGCTGAAATATAACTGCGAAGATCTCATTCTCTTTCGTAATTCGTTCTTTCCACCGCAGTTCACATATATGAATTATGTCATATAAGGAGTCTTACCGTGGCCAATTTCTCAATCCATTCATCTGGGGCTCCTAAAGATGCAAGTCCAATCTCCTGTAATCAATGAATGCATGAAATGAAGTATTAAGAATGTCTGACCCACCACACTTCATCTCACTCCCTTTGTGTATATTTGAAGTAAAGCATGAATACTACATCCTGGAGCTGAAACTTGGTGTTTCCAGCATATCTCAGATATGAGATTCTGAATGACGCCGCCACTAAAACGTCATATAGAGTGAGTTTAGACGTGGTATAACTAGATCGAGTGACATTCTGTTTAGACCACAGTTTTCCAATAAACGCTGTCTAAACTTCATTTACAGTCAACTCTCTTTAAAGCGGACATGCATGGCTGGTCCCGACCAAATCAAGTTTCTTGTGTTTTTCTGTAACAAAACTCTCTATAAGGCGGACACCTCTTTAATTAAGGAGGACAGCTAAATCTGGTCCCAAGGGTGTCCACCTTAGAGAGAGTTCGAGTAGTCCCTAATTTTTCTCAGATCGAGCGGGCGGGCGGGCGCATGGAAATATCCTCGCGCGAGAAGACGCGACGCGAAGAGGCGCGAAAAATAAATAATTGGCCCTATACGTTTACCTGACTAAACTGTGCAAAATCAGGATCAGCGAAAAGTGGTACATGACCGATGAGCTCGTGGACCATATCCCTAAAAAGCGATAAATAATACAAAATTATGTCACTCCTACTTTTACTGGCCTACTTAATGCAAGCACACACTCAAGGGAAACAAGCTTGAGTGACAATGGTGAATATAGTCTCTTAAAAGAATTTATTTTCTACTCTAAAGCCCTAAAAGGTACAGGATAACTCTAACAGTGCAGTAGGGGGAGCACTGGTGCCAGTTTTGGCAAATCTCTGTGGAAGCACTGAAGAGTTTCCAAATCTTTTTATCCAAATTATCATAAACTAGTGCGAGCACTCACAATTACTCCGAAAGCTCATGCCAGCAAATATGTCATGTGCAACATGACGGGGACAAACACAATGGGCTCAGTCCCGTCTCGGAGGCGGGATTACGCCATCAACTGGTACTTGTTCTCCAGACTGAGTGGTCATTTTAGAAGTTAAATACCCTAAGCGGTACGATGACCACCCGGGTCACTTTTATATGGAAGTCCCCAGCTGGGGATACAAAGTCCAACAAAGTTTGTCATTTGAAATGTTACATGCGTTGTCCTTGCGTTCTCCCAAGCTATTTGCTTGACACTGTATTGATTTGTAAAGAGAAATTAGATGTGGATCACACTTCCAGGTAATCACTTACGGTTCAGGAGTGAACATTGGAGTGCTGCCATGACGGATATACTGCGTGGCATGGAACACACGGAAGGCTAATCCCGCTAGAAAGTCACGTGATGACAGCAGACCAGCTACTGGGCGAAGGCTGAACCCTGAACACTCTAATGAATAATAACATCACATGATTAATAAAGCACATTATTATCCAACTTCAGTCAGTCTGCCTGACTGCCTGTGTGCCTGTTTGTTTGTATATCTGTCTGCCCACCTGCCTGTGTGCCTGTGTGCCTGTCTATCTGTCTGTTCATATTAGCTACAGAAATTGGAGGCTGATGTTTGTAACATTTATGTTCTAATATATGTACAGCCCTGGGCACTTTTTGTTTCGTTTCCTCAGAAACGAAACGGTATTGTTTTTGATCCGATGTGAACTATTTACACAGTGGGGCTACTGTCCAATCAGAATAACCCTCGTAGCTTGCAATGTAAACATGTTCTAGCCAAGACAAACAAACTGGCGAACACATGCTGTTCAAGTATCGATAAAATGATCGCCACGGAGACAATAAGAAATTCAAATGTATTACAAATAGAAATATTTGACGACTGAAATGCTTCAAAGTTCGATTAAAGCGATGTATTGGCGAAAAATACAAAGATATCTGTTTCCGTGTTTAATTGTAATGTAAATATTCTAGCTGTATTTTCAACTTTGTTATTGACTTAATATCTTGGCTATTTCTAATACAGGGAACCGAGAATGGGGAAACGGGGAACGAGGAACGGAAAGTTGAGGGAAAGATGTTTACGGGTTAATTGCTCGGGCCGCACCAAGCTTTATTCGGATGTTTTTCGGGCCTCTCGGCTGGAATCGGTCGTCTTCAACGTCCCATACGAAAATAACGCCTAGCCAACGAGTACATGTATGAGCTGACGCAAGTTTTCACTAGGTAATTTCAAAAGTTTAAAGACTAGGGGAGGCAACTGTTAGACTTTGATTGTCGATTGTGAGCCAATTCCACACTCGCGACCGTGAAGCCGTGGACCCATAATACTCACCCTTGCCCCAGGATATTCTCAGCAAGTACTAAAACCCAGGTCTCCCCAAAGTTTCCCGACCTTCCAATCGTTCCGGAAACGAAACACTATAATTTCTTTTTGAAATAGCTCCTTGTTGATGGTGCTACAAGTCTAGGATTTCCCCAAAAATATAACAACTACTAATTATTAATATAGAAAATGGACTGACGTACCTTTTAAAAACTTGGACACTATATCCTGCTGTGGAATATTATCCAGCCTATGAGTGCAAAGAATGACATGACTGCCACACACCACTGCATCTTACAATAATCTAGTGTCTTCGCACGCATTGCGGACCTATTGATGCTAGACAATGTTACATGTATTTAGCATCATTACATGCATTGCGGACCTATTGATGCTAGATAATTTTATCTAGCGTCTTCACACACATTGTGGGCCTATTGGTGTTAGACGATTTTGCATGCGGGCCTAATGATGCTAGGTCTAGCGTTTTGGCACGCATTACAGGCCTATTGATGCTAGATAATACTATCTAAGGTGGAATGCGAGAAGGATGGTGGCCACATTGGACTCTAGATCAAGAGGTCAATCATTGCATTGCATTCTTGGGCTCAAACCTTGGTGATTTCTGAATCCAGAGTCTGACACACCAACCACCACAAAGCCATGGTACTTCAGTTGTTAGGTTTAAAAGGAAGGCTTATGAAGCCAGCTGCAGGCAAGCTTTAACCTCCGCTTTCCATAGCATGAAGCATTTAGGAGTATCACTACTCCCCTGGATAGGATGCTAGTCCATCACAGGTACCCCCAGCATTTTTGTCAGGTTGCTCTGACAATTTGCCGGTACCCATTTACTCCTGGGTGGAGAGAGGCACTAGCTATGAGAGTAAAATGCCTTGCCCAAGAACATAGCACAATGACCCCAGCCAGGGCTCACACCTGGAACTCAGAACTGGAGTCCAATATGTAAACAATAGGCCAGCACATCTCCCACATTGTGCCTGTAGCCATGTAATAAATGTCCATGGTTAATGAATTTCTTTCAGTTACGATGCACAACAACAAACCCACCTGTAGCCACAGTTTTGCGCTAACAATGGCCACACGTAATTGTGTTCACGACAAGCATGAGTGGGGTACAGCTTGGTTAACTCGGTAAACACCAAATTCCTGCAGGGTAATAAGATGATGTAATTACATAGTTGTTGTCATTATTACACACATGTGCGCTATATCATTCATCATTAATATATCACTCAAATAGAAGTCAAAACAACTTTTTCTTCAAGAAACGTTTTAGACCTTTCCGATTAAATAGAATAATTATTGTAAACTTTGATATTTTGGTTAATTTCAAGGTTTTATTAATTTCCAAGCAATTACCGTTTACAATATACATGGAGCACAACACTCATCTAACTGATTCTTCGCAGGGGGTCGCGCTGGGAAGGGGTGTTGCTTTCATTTCATATTCTAGATTAGGGAGCAAAAAATTATTTATTAAATAAACTTTTGTAATGTAGAAAATTGTATTATGGTTACCACGTAATTGTGATTGTTTTTTTATGTGTTAATAAAAATTAATAATAACATTAATAAAATTTATTATAATTTATTTTTACTATTCTTTTAAACATTAATCCCTTACCATGTCTTAATCTCATCTTTTGTGTACTCCACATGTGGGATAGGCTCACCACTGAAATAAACGTTAGTTGATAATAATCATTAATGTTTTACCTCACATACTAAAATATTAAAAAATATTACAGTCAACGCGCGTCACGTATGAACGCCCAACTTCAACTATATATTCATCAAACTTATCATTATTCAATTTCAATATTCGATTATTAAAAATGATTCTTCCAACCTTGAATTTTAACAACCGCAAGTGAAATTGAATATTCGAAATTGCAGGTGAATGTTTAAAAATATATAGGGGTGGTGAATGGTCTCGCAAAATTGTAGTCAAATTTCATGGGTCTCGCAGTCTTGATTTTTTGCAAAGCTGCTCTGGAGTCTCGATCTTGGTCTCGCAATCTAAAAACTCAAAACGTCTCGGTCTCGCAGAGAAAAATGCTAGTCTCGTCGTCTCGCAAAGTCTTGAATTTACCATTCGCCACCCCTATATAAAGCTTTACAGCAAAACTGTAAAGCGCAGTTAATGGAGCGAAACGCTCTAGGGCCCTGTTGGGTTGGTATTGTTAATGTATAATCTCATGTAATGCGAACGTGATGTGAATGTACCATTATATGGGGCGCCGAACTGGTCAATATTGCATATATATTTATATGGTCTGTTTGTCTTTTCATATGGTCAACCTGACTTTTTATGTGGTCAACTTGACTTTTTATGTGGTCAACTTGACTTTTTATGTGGTCAACTTGACTTTTTATATGGTTAACTTTTGACTTTTTATGTGGTCAACTTGACTTTTTATATGGTTAACTTTTGACTTTTTATATGGTCAACTTGACTTTTTATATGGTCAACTTTTGACTTTTTATATGGTTAACTTGACTTTTTATATGGTCAACTTTTAACTTTTTATATGGTCAACTAATGCATTGCGCACACGCGCGTTATTGACACGCAAGAAAATGGCGTACAAGATGGCGTACTGATTCTGATTTGAAGAAATATGAGTCGAAATACAGCCAGAGAAAGAAACGAACATGGATTGTTTTTATTCTTTGACAATTTCACGTTACATTGCCCAATATTAGGAGTTAATTCTTGGATTTCCTGAACTAGTTTCTCTAAATTAGCATCTGAAATCTGTTTCCAGCTTGCGTTCTCGTACCCAGTCATGCCATATATCAATCTCCTTCTCCTGAGAGTGCTCTCGCTTATCCCGGAAGTAAGTCATATTTTTTTCCAACGAAAATGCAGTTCTCTTTAAAAAACGTATCTGCTCTTCTTCGATGACATAACGTGGTCGCCCTGGACCATTCCCTGTGGTAGCAGTAGGGTTGCTATATGCTGTTTCGCTAGTTAGGTCCAACACATTGTTTCTGTATCGCTGTAGTTGATCACTCAAGTCCCTCACCTTAGTCAGAGTCTGAGTTAGGATTGATGTGACATCTGTAAAATCGCTATTGTTTTCAATATCTGATATCAGCAACCGAATGGTGTCTGCAGCAGCCAGCAGTCGATCAGTAGCCTGGTCAACATCCTCCAGTGACAAGCTCTGGGACCTATCTGCTTCTTCAAACGATGCTATTGTCGACAGCAGTAACTTGAAATTGTCAAAGAATAAAAACAATCAATGTTCGTTTCTTTCTCTGGTTGAATTTCGACTCATATTTATTCAAATCAGAATCAGTACGCCATCTTGTACGCCATTTTCTTGCGTGTCAATAACGCGCGTGTGCGCAATGCATTAGTTGACCATATAAAAAGTCAAGTTGACCATATAAAAAGTCAAAAGTTGACCATATAAAAAGTCAAGTTGACCATATAAAAAGTCAAAAGTTAACCATATAAAAAGTCAAGTTGACCACATAAAAAGTCAAAAGTTAACCATATAAAAAGTCAAGTTGACCACATAAAAAGTCAAGTTGACCACATAAAAAGTCAGGTTGACCATATGAAAAGACAAACAGACCATATAAATATATATGCAATATTGACCAGTTCGGCGCCCCATACCATTATGCCTTTTGTCTGGAATGTACAATGGAGTACAATGGTGATTCACCTAGACATGTTGCAACACTGTCTAGTACATTTATATCACTCATTCTGTATGGCTGGATTATAGATATTCCCATTCATGTTTCATAGAGCGCTACATGAGTTCCTTATTTACTATGGTACGTAATACGCCATTGGCCTAGATCAAGACATCCGTCTGGCTATAAAAGCTCTAGTTTAAAGTCCAAAGCCTCATTCGCTAGCTGTATTGCTTACTGAAAGGACTTATTTCAGTGTTCTAAATTGTAATTCCCACCCTCGATCCCTCCCTTTGGAGGTTTGATTGTTATTATCAATAAATTTGGGTTCACCTCTCGAGGTTTGCTATCAGTTAAGTCTCGCAGCGACTTCCCCAAGCTTTGTTTTTTCGCTCGTTTGAATTGTGATAATTAATTTATGCTCTTTATCTGCCTGCATACTTGTCTGATCCAGCACGTGCCGGCGGAGTCGACCCATAGTGCTGGGGAGATAAGTAGGCTTGAGCAAGCGATATTTTATGCTCTTTATCTGCCTGTGTTCTTGTCCGATCCAGCACATGCCGGCGGAGTCAGCTCGTAGTGCTGGGGAGATAAGTAGGCTTGAGCAAGTCAAAAACTGCCTACACTCTAGCACGATGCTGGCCGGAGGTTTCAGCTCGTAGTGCCGTTTATAGAGGTACTAGGCTTCTAGGTCGCATAAGCTAGCTTTTGATCTGCCTACAACTTGTCCGATCCAGTGCGGGTCTTGGCACTGGGGAGATAAGTAAGGCTTTAGGATCATGCAATAGAAGTCGACTGTCACGCCGATTGTGGAGAGGTGTTCGCCCTTTACGCCAAACATTGTGTTGTTTATTGCGTTTGTTATCTACATTGTTATATGAAACATTTAACATAGCCAAAGGAACTGTGACATTAATGATATTACAAAGATGAATAAATATTTTTGCACGGACACTGGCAAGGGTTCGCAAATAGGGACGGATTTATATTTTGCCAAAAAAGCCCATTAGTTGGATACCGGTGTAGATCGAGTCATGTAGCTTCAAAGCAGGCCTGAATAACAAGAAATTCGCTTGGGGATATTACAAGCCTAGAAAACCTTTGCCTTGGATTGTAAGGGACAAAATCATTGCTTTATGTTATTAAAAGTTTGAAAATGTCAGATTTAGGGATTACATTACGTTTTGTTGACTTGGCTATGTAAATTTATTTAAATTCGTTTATATTAAAATTGTTTTTAACTGGCACAGGTTGAAACCTTTTTTCTGTGAAGGCAGTTTTAGCCCTTCGCGACATTTACATTTCAGATCTCTACTGTTCGAAAGTGAAAGCTTTTTTGATAAAAGTATAAAATTAATTTTTGTCTGCCAGACACGCTGGCGCTGCGTGTTTATTTTGTTCTAGCATCAAAAGACTAAATTTTTCCTTCTTATATTTTCCTGCAGTTCAGCTTTATTTATTGGGATTTATTTAGCCGATCAAAACAATTTTTGATAACTGAAATGCATATAGTTGTTTTATGGTCCGAGCAACTTTGATACATTTTTTTCCAGAGTGCGTGAATGATGAATAAACACGGTTTACTCTCAGCATGCTAAAAATCCCAGTTAAACGCCGTGAAAAATAAATTTTGATGTCAAGCGACCCAATCGTGCAATCCTCCAACTTCACAAACGTTTCTAAAGAACTTCCAAACGAAATTCGAAGAATCAATTTGATCATAATTTCCAAGAATCAATTTGATTATTCAAAGATTGATCCTGATCTTCCAATAATTCAATTAAAGAATGGAAAATGCACATGCGTGACGCGGGTTGACTGTAATTTTCCTTACAGTTTTCAGAATTTATTGGTACATACAACAATACAAGGTTTCCGTTATCAAGTATTAGCGACCTTTAGATCGGAGTACGAGTACGAGATTGAGTATGACTTTTCAAACCTAGTGCGCAGGGTTTACATTAACACATCTAACACCAATCTTGTTCCTAGACCCTCAATCAATCAATCAATCACTTTATTTCAACACGATAAATCAATCAGCAGAGCTGGTGGGGTCGTGCACTTACAGAATACAGAAATGCTATTAAACCTTAAACCTTCTTTACTGGTCACCAACAGGGAGGAGAGGGCTCTGGGAACGTGACTGCATGATTTGAAATTCGAAAGTTGTACTCACAGTCAATCTCATACTCGTATGTATACTTCGATCTAAAGGTTGCTGTTATATCAAGGGGACAGGTGATTAGCCCATTGCCCAATGAGGACCACTGGAGCTGCTCTTTGTCAGGTCTCAGTATGTACTAATATTACAATCATGCAAATAGCAAAACATAATTATATATTTTGTTTAAATATACAAATCATGTAGTTTTACTGTACAGCTACCATAATTTGTTCATTTAATTAATATGACATTTTTTTAAGTGAATTTTTACCAGTTACAGCAGGGACCGTACCCGCGCGCGTACAGGGGGAGGGGCTGGGAGGGCTTTAGCCCTCTCACTTTTCTAAAAAATAATAATAATTATAATAAATTCATTTCGATTCACTAGTTAACTCTTTTTACTGGAAGTTGGTGATAAAATTTTCTTTTTGATCTGCAGTAGTTCGCAACGGACAAAAGTTGCAATGACCATTAGCAAACTAGACGCAATTACAACTGAACAAATATCAAGAGTTAAGATAACTTTGAGTTGACTGACTATATAATTATGCTATTGAGCAGTTGTATCTTGCGTTTTATAGAGAAACGTTTTTATGACAACATTTTATCGCCATACTCACTGACACTTTAAACTGAGAATTATACACAGCTCTGGACATCGCAGGACACGAGAGTCCTGTGTGATAACCAACAGAGAAGCACACATGGTAAAATGAGCATAATTAACGAAGGCTTCTGGCTGTTGGAAAGATAATATATCTTCAAAAATCTCTGATTGCTTTTAGAATCAAAGGCTCTATGAGCGAACTCGTAAATTTAATATGCATAAATTAATCAGACAATTTATAATAGCATGATCAGTGAAATTTACAGCCCATCTACCGACTGAATTTGTCCACCAAATGCTATAATATAAGGTGTTCATTGCCTTCACATTTACGAGACAAAAAGGGTAAATATATCTAGTTTAATTAATATTTTCTTTATTCTTCTCAAGATACAAAAATATCCGCTGGAGATTAAAATAGTTGTAGTGTTTTTTCACAGATGTGTAGCACTTTTATACTTCATGCCTTGCTTTTATGGCGGACTTCAGGAAATTTAGTTACAACGCTTGAGGACTTTTATTTAGAAAATTTAGAACAAACATATTTTCCCAACCTGCAAACGAAAAACGCCCAATTTTGGCCATTTACAGTCATTCTATCCCTTGAAACCTTTCCAAACAGCAGAACACTGATCTTGTTACGCTAGCTAGCGTGACCTTATTCATGTCATTCCTTTCACTTCCGGTATTAAATGCCGAAACCATGAATTAATTAACTGTATTTCAAGTCTTTTATTTCAATACGTTTTTAAGTTGTTGGAGCGCTACAATTAGCTCGTCTAATCATGAAACAGTTTCCATGTACGATTCCGAGGAATTTATTTCAAGTTGGGAAGTGCATATTCTACACGCGACCGGGAAAGTTGTAAACACCACTAAATGCGTAAATACCTCAAAAACCGTACACGATAAATAATATTGACCTCAACCCGCAGTTTCATTATGACACGATGACTTTCACTTGCTACATGATAAATATAAAATATGTTCTGAGATGAAAAGATCTAAACTTCAAGCGAGGAATTCTCACTGAGCGAGCTAACGCCGTTTTAAGAGCGTTTGCAAATTATGGTCAATTATGCAAATTTCGTGAAAGAGCAGTCAACTGTACATGAAACAGGGAATCTATTGAATGTTGCCGAATTTGTTTTGTTCGTCTCTGTTTTTTAGAGTTGAATTTACTGTAAATGTATTAATGTAGAACTCTTGTAAAAGTTGAAAGAAGAACTATTTTATTCACCGTGTAGAAGTGTGATTGATTGATTGATTGATTGATTGATTGATTGATTGATTGATTGATTGATTGATTGATTGATTGATTGATTGAATGATGAGTTCTCCATGCCATTCATTTTCAATGTGATGTTTTGCATTTCTGGCATAATTTATATAAATAAATACCTTCTCTCGTTTTCTTTTGTTGTCTATGCTCTGTGTGAATCATTGTTAGTACTTCTAGCGTATAACTGCACCGTTCTCCTGACTCTTGAAAACTCCATTTGAAGTCGGCAGTTCAGTGGCAGTTCGGTTTTAATTTTAGACAGCTTGACTGCCTTGAGAATGGTCGGAAGAACTCCATTTAAATGTTCATCGCTAAGATTCCCAATGTCTTTTATGGCGCTCGAGTATTCTTTAGGGATATTTCTTTCCATTTCGAAGGAGTGAAATCCCGGGCGGGAGTGAAATATACCATTTTCTTCGAGAAGCCATTTTGTTTGAATCCATCCTGGAAACCACCCGAACCTTTGCACCCTCCCCTCTCCTAGGCGTATTTCTTCACCGACACCCCACCCCCTGCTTCTGACTCCCCACCCTCCAACCGACACCCCACCCCCTGCTTCTGACTCCCCACCCTCCAACGCCGTTGCCATGGGTAAGGCAGGTGACCATTACGTATCGCGGGCTCAGTCTCATGAATAATTTGATGCATAAATTAATATGCCTTTTAAATGAATAAATTAATGTTTATGTTCACTTTACTTGTAAAGTATAGTTAACTACAAGAGCTTAGCATTATTGTCTATCAATATGTCTTGGCCACAGAGATGCTGTTTAATCTACATAATGTATTACAAACATTCCAACGAACTTGATATCCAACAATGGATGCTCCATTAAAGGGACACTGTCCCGGCGTATTTGCTCAAAACTGTTATAAATGCATGAAATGGTCCCTAAATCTATAAATAAGAACTTAATAAACTCTAACTAAATGATAAAAAGCAATTTCTTCAAGAAATTCCATACTGCAACAAACTTTTTGCAAAATTTCAAAGATTTCCGAGCCAAATTTGAAACTTTGAAAAACTGACATCCTGACATTTTTTCAAAAATCCATATTGCAATCCATTTCCATCCTCACTGTCGTTTGTCATCCTCACTTCCTAATGGGTTCCTGTCATTTGTCGAATGTTATTCTACAGAATCAAACCATTATTGATCAACTTCCTATGATCTAGATATGTTTCTGAGCTTCCCAAAATCATGCTAAAATCAGGACAGTGTCCCTTTAACCTTGGTATCGCTATCAGCACTTAGTGCCCTTGTCAATCGTTTACAATAATTTATTGTGCGTGCCTGTGCTTTATCCGAATGTTATCAGTTTAGCCATCTGTGGCATGTCAGGTCTCAAATGAACAGTACTTACGTGCATGTGTTTTGATGCACCAGTCTTTGTACTAGTAGCACGCTAGACACGCTATCTATTTTCTCTTGTAAGTTTGTTTTTTCCCTCCCCTACCCTCCCCTTATAATAAACTTGGACTACTGGCCTGGGTGCACACCTTCCACTTAGCTATCGCCCGTGGCAGGTTGGGTGGGTCCCTTATCCCACCTTATCTTTAGCTACCTAGCTGGGTCGGGGGGCTTCGTTCTCTGGGTGAGTTCGCTAACCACCCCAATTCATTCACTGGGTGTGTCCGCCAACCGCCCAAGTTTCTGCTTTGGGGTTTGTGTCCGCTAACCGCCCAACTTAATTTGCAGGGTGTGTCCGCCAACCGCCCAAGTTTGTGCTTTGGGGTTTGTGTCCGCTAACCGCCCCACTTAGTTTGCAGGATGCTGTTCGCTAACCACCCTATTACGCCTCCCTGAGGGTGTGTCGCTACCACCCACGCTCGTTGCTATCCTAGGGAGCACCCAGTGTCCATAGTCCCATTTACTGCCAGAGTTGTCGCGTTGTTATTAATGCACGTGAGAGCGAATTTGTTGTTAACAGCCCATCGATGGAAGGAGTGAAATCTGTCCACCAAATCCTACAACTCGTTCTTTTGCGCATGTGCGCATCTTTTGCGCATGTGCGCAAAATTCACGAGTTAAAAATGGATAACTCTCTCTGAATTTAAAGACCGGATAATAAATGTTGATTCTTGTAGTGTAGTGTAGGCCATGCAAACTTGTCGAAAATAAATAAATGACCATTAAAAGCGGAAACAATGGCATACATACTGTTTATAGTTGATTGCAATGTCTGCAAATCGCTTTCTGCGAGCTCGGTACACTTGGTCTGTGAAGCCCTAAAAGAAACACGCTAATTCTCCATAAAAGTTATAAAACAGTCGATTATAATAAAATTAACTTTAATTTACACAAGTTTTTTTTTTTTTTACCACCATATAAACTAGTACACAAAACTCAGACTAACTCCAGCGAGTCCACGTGCTGCCCAAGCTCACAATGTGATAATTAGGTGAATGATGTTTGTAAATTCATACAAAATATTCAATGTAATTTTAGTTCATTAAGGTGGCCCGCGGTTATTAATCGGAGCGGAGGTTCCCTTTTTTAAAATTTGCTCATAACTTTTACTGGGAATTCCCGATCTTTTCCGATTATTCAGCAAAGGTTTAGGTGGTATCAAGCTTTCTAACAATAGGTGCGATCTTAGCATAATTATTGAAGCGTTCTTGCAACAGATGAAGCAAATACACGAGCATATTATTTTGAAGCTAAAATTCAGCAGTGAACTGTCCAGCAATTTCGATTCTATGCAGCCGAATTTGTGGAAACTTGCTCACAGTAAACATTGAAGTCTTGGAACTTATTGAACGTAATTAGAAAAAAAATCTATCTTCGTTTTATGAAAATATTCGCGATTTCGCAAAAACAAGGTTTTCTAATAGCGCTTGTATCTCTAAATCTTAAATTTTGTTTGCCCTAAAATTAAAAGCCTTCTAAAATTTAAAGATTCCTTATTTTGAATACCAAAAATTACAGAAATCGGTTGACGCTTTCCTGCCGAAAAGTAGTTTTAAAAAAGGGAACCTCCGCTCCAATAAATAACCACGGGCCACCTTAAATTGACCAAAAAAATGAAAGAAAATTGAGATGTATTTACCGGATGGTCAGAATCTAACTCTGAGCCATAGCTCAACACTCTGTTTGCAAATTTGTCCAGGTCAGCAATCTTGCGTGGAAACCATGGCACTAAAAAGGAATGAATTTAAACAACATATAATGTTAGTACTCCCAAGATTTATTATATACATGTATTTGATTATATATGTAGACACAAGTGTTTTACTGGAAAATAGATGACTCGTAAAATTCATACGAAACTACATCCGGGACCCTAGAAGCATATTTTCCATACGAGGATCATGAGGATATCGATGACGTCATTCCCCGCTTTTGCACGGTTGAAGCAACAACCTAAACTTTTGTCAGATTTGCATATAGGAAACATGTACAGGTGAAATATCTGAACAAAAAGTCTTGGTCTCGCATGTTAAAAAAGCAAGAAATGTAAAAAAGTCTCAGGCTTGCAGAGAAAAATGCTTTTGAATAGTCTCGCCATCTCGCAAAGTCTTATTTACCATTTACCACGGGCCAAAAAGGTCAAGGTCACCCCAAAAAGGTGATTTCTACATCCAGGTCCTGGTCAATGCCAAATTTTTCATATAATTATACTGACAGTACATATTTCCAAGCGAGCAAAAATTCCTGGAATTTGGTAAAAGCTTCTGTCCAAATATATAATAAAATATACAAAAAAAACTGTTTTTAATTTTTAATTTTTTTGATCCATTACATTGTGAGAGTGAAGAACAGTTATCTGTACTATAATTAACCTAACAGGGAACGCTGAATGGAACGCGTTCCGTATCCGTTCCATTTGCATTCCCTGTATCCGTTCTGTATCCGTTCCGTATCCGTTCCGTATCCGTGAACTCCATCTCCGTTCCTTAGTTCTTCTTAATGTGGCTAAATGAAATTTAGGCTAAGTTAAAATCGAGCCAATGCGGCCTTTGTGCCTCTCTAGGGGTGTAGAAGATGAGTCTAGAGTCAATGGTGGTCAGCGGCTCTCTCCGGTGGCCACGCGCATAGATTCGCATATACAGGGCTTTCAGGGGCTTCACATGTTTTGCCTCCAGGTTCGTGTGGAAGTGCAGCTTGCGTTTAGCTTCGTCGCATTTGCCGTGTGCCTTGCTGCTAGCTTTTCGTCACATTTCAG
This sequence comes from Desmophyllum pertusum, assembly GCA_029204205.1. Lineage (NCBI taxonomy): Eukaryota > Metazoa > Cnidaria > Anthozoa > Scleractinia > Caryophylliidae > Desmophyllum > Desmophyllum pertusum. Next base: position 33,919 of record MU827793.1, on the reverse strand, counting down.
CTGAGCTTTTGGGCTCAATCGCTTTATGCCTTTGAAGCGAATCGATTGCTGCTATTCTGGCTGCCTCCGTCACGTTTTCAGCTGAGCTTTATGGCTCAAATCGCTCAATCGTGGATTCTGGCTTTCGCTCCATGGCGTCCTGTGTTCTTGCCATCGTGTTACGTTGCGTGCTGTAGTTTGTAGTGTCAGAAGTGTCAGAACCTGTTCGTGGCCGTGGGGCTTTCGTTTCTTCTGTCTTTCGTCGCGTACAGACTTTTCGTGTGATCGCCTCGGGTGGTCTCTGCTCGTGTACCAAGCGCGGACGTCCCGGATTATTTTGTTGCGTTCTGACCAGCAACGTTGGCTCACTTCGGGAACAGTACGTGCATTGACTGGAGTAACTCGTCGTTCTTTTAAGGACCTTCCGATTGAGGTCGCTGTGGATGGTGTCCATCTTGTTTGTTGGGCTACTCGGAAGAATTGGATTGGACCGTGGACTGGACTACCATCTGGATTCCGGAGCGAGTCACATTAATGGTGCTTCAATGAAATTCATATACATTGTTATCATGCATCCCTAAGTTAAGCAGATCTTCGTCGTTTGAACTTTGTTGATCAAGTGATGGCAATTAACTTGTCTTCCGTTGTCTGAATTCCCTCTTGTGCTAATCAGCATGGTCTTGCTACAGCTTATGGTTGCCCAATGGAGTCGCAGGACTTGTCCAACAATTCACGCCACCCATATATTTGACCTTGGCTAGGCTTTTGCAACTGCTTGCATAACTTGCATCACGCATTCAATGTTTATGGTGGCCTCTGGCTTTGCAGGTGACATTCAACAATGCATAACAGCTGTATATTTGGGCAGCGGCAATGGCCTTGGTTAGGCTTCTGCTCCACACACATAACGTGCATCCTGCAACCACTGTAGTCAGGCCACTTTTTCTGGCGGGCCATTGGATTCACTCACATAACATGCCTCATACAATCGCTGTGGTCAGGCAATTTGGATTTGCAAGACTAGCGTGCATCTCGCAATCACTGGGATCAGGCCACTGGTTATGGTGGGCCACTGAATTCGCCAGCATAACGTATATCCCGCTATTACTATTGAACTGGATTCCACTCAACTCAACTCAACTCCCAGAAGACAAATTGCAGGAATTAAATTATTGACTTGTTGGCGTTCCCGTCGCTAGTGTATCAGGCAGCAACTTGCAGCACCCTTCACTATACAAATGTGTGGTCAGTCGTTAACCTGGCCTTGGCTATTGCAGTTTCATTCGGGCTTTCATAGCAGCCTACATTTCGTACTGTGGTCGGTCGCTATCCTGGCCATCAGCTGTGTCAGATTCTTTCGCACTTCCGCAGCAGTCCTCATACAGTCTACGTTTGCTGACATGACCATCGGCTGGATGGTTATTACAGAATCTCGCAGCAGCCATTGTTATGTACTGTGTCCGTTCGCTAACCTGGCCTTTCGGCGGGCAGGTTATTGAAGGCTATCGCAACAGCCCCCTTTTATGTACCGGGTACCTTTTGGTAATTTGGCCATCGGCTGGCTGGTTTTTGCGGGCTCTCGCAGCAGCCCTTGTTACGTACTGTGTAGGTTCGCTAACCTGGCTTTCGGCGGGCAGGTTACTGTGGGCTCTCGCAGCAGCCCTTGTTATATACTGTCTAGGTTCGCTGACCTGGCCTTCAGCGGGCAGGTTATTGCGGGCTTTTGCAGCAGCCCTCGTTACGTATTTGGTACGTTTGCTAACCTGGCCTTCGACGGGCAGGTTATTGCGGGCTTGTGCAGCAGCCCTTTGTTGCATTCCGTACTGGGTACCTTTGCTACCTGGCCATCGGCTGGCAGGTAATTGCGGGCTCTAGCAGCAGCCCTTAGTTGCGTACTGTACTGGGTACCTTCGCTACCTGGCCATCGGCTGGCAGGTAATTGCGGGCTCTTGCAGCAGCCCTTTGTTGCGTACCGTACTGGGTACCTTTGCTAACCTGGCCATCAGCTGGCAGGTTGTTGCGGGATTTCCCAGCAGCCCTTGTTTACCTACTGTGTGGTTTCGCTAACCTGGCCTTTGGCGGGCAGGTTATTGCAGGCTATCGCAGCAGCCCTTGTTACATACGGTGTACGTTCGCTAACTTAGCCTTCAGCGGGCAGGTTATTGCGGGCTTTCGCAACAGTCCTCGTTACGTATTGGGTATGTTCGCTAACCTGGCCTTCGACGGGCAGGTTATTGCGGGTTTTCAAAGCAGCCCCTTGTGGTGTACTATGTGGGTTCGCTGACCTGGCTGTCGGCGGGCAGGTTATTGCGGGCTCTCACAGCAGCCCTTGTTGCTTACTGAGTGCGTTTACTGAGTGCGTTTACTAACCTGGCCATCGGCTGGCAGTTTACTGCGGGCTCTCGCTGCAGCCCTTGTTCGCACGCCTTCAGAGGCTTTGGCTAGCCTCTTGCGTCGCTTCATGACGTAGTGGACTCCATTACCCTGGAGCATGCCGCTTTGCATATCGGTTAGGCGGGCTGGTTTTCTTGCTACTTCGCCTATCGGTTAGGCTGACCGATATTGCCATTGTCTGATCAGGTTGGATGCCTTACCGTGCATAGGGATTCATGCCCATTGGGGAAGGTGCTTGGGATTGTTTGGGTGGGTTCAGGTTTCCACGTCCACCTTGTTGGGGCGTAGGGTTTGGGTGGTTGCCGCTCTCAGGGATGCCATGGATATCTGCACGCTCTGCGCGAATCATGCCTGGCTCCACCATATCAAGGCACCTTCCCCAAGCTCATCTATTGGTGATGAGTTTAAATGTGGCTAAATGAAATTTAGGCTAAGTAAAAATCGAGGCTAAGTAAAAATCGAGCCAATGCGGCCTTTGTGCCTCTCTAGGGGTGTAGAAGATGAGTCTAGAGTCAATGGTGGTCAGCGGCTCTCTCCGGTGGCCACGCGCATAGATTCGCATATACGGGGCTTTCAGGGGCTTCACCTGTTTTGCCTCCAGGTTCGTGTGGAAGTGCAGCTTGCGTTTAGCTTCATCGCACTTGCCGTGTGCCTTGCTGCTCCCACTCCTCCCTCCCTTCTTTGGCTTGGCAAGTAGTTGGTTCTGGTAAGTATATGGGTTGGTAAGTATCTCCACTGGTTCTATATCAGTGTGACGGTGCCTGGTGGTTGCCACTCTCAGGGTTGCCATGGATACCTGCACGCTCTGCGCGAATCATGCCTGGCTCCACCATATCAAGGCACCTTCCCCAAGCTCATCTATTGGTGATGAGTTTAATGCGGGAATAAACCAAATATTCGGTAATTGTGAACAAGAGCTCCCCGAGCAATGCATTACTACACAATCAACCATTTCTTCGATCGTATCACCAAATCTGGAATGTTTACGAACGCAAATGAGCAAAACGAAAAACACTCAAATTCGATCGCCCTATAATGCATTGCAAACCCCATGTGGCACTATTTAACAACAACTCTGATTCGTTATTTGCGATCCGCCAATGAAAAATAGGATTAGAAGTTGAACTGAGACTAGTACCCAGGACGGCGCAGATAGCCTGGTTGTTTTAATATTCGCTCCAACCGACTCCAACCTCCTCCAACCTCGTTCCCAGGGTCTCTCTTCTTCCCGCCAAACGCGATTGCGTTTGGCGGGAAGAAGAGAGACCCTGGGAACGAGGTTGTATTCGCTCGAGCTCTTTTCAATGAAAGCGAGGGATTTCTCGATTGTTTTGGAAGGTAAATAGCCTGAAAATAGCCTACAAAGTTTCTAGAAATCTTGGAAATCAATAGGAATACCTGTATTAATTAAAAGTTTAAGCAAATCTTTCTCAGTATTGTGCGGAATTTTTCGGATTTTTCGGAATTGTGCGGGTTTGACCGAAACCTGTCAGAAGCCCTGTTTATATAGCGTTCCCTTAGCGTTCCTTTAGCATTCTCTTAACGTTCCCTTAGCGTTCCACTTTGATTTCCACTTGCGTTCCCTAGCGTTCCCTAGCGTTCCGATAACGCGTTCCCTGTTAGGTTAATTCTGAGCGGTACTGTAAGTGACTTTTAAGAATAACAACAACAACAAAATTTTATAATATAATCTCAAGTCCATTTGCTGGCCATCAAGAAGCTTAAAAATTAACTGAAAATTGAATGCTTAAACTAAAGCTAAGTTAAACTTGCATGTCATGGACAGTTTGTAAAACTATTGAGCCTATAGTGTAGCTTAAATATATTTAGTGCACATTAAAGAAATACCAGGAGGCTATGCACCTTTTAAATGAGATTATCAATAATCATAGTTAACTGGGAGATCTTTTGTTGGCCAGCGGGTGATCTATTGACGCATGCGCAGTTTGAGTTGTTTCCGAGAAGAGTTGCCATCGTGGCTTGCTTGTGCGATTTACCTCGGCTGGTATTTTGCCTTCTGTTTGCCCCACCCACCCACCTCTTGGTCAGTATTTTGGGGATCTAGTAAGTACTTTTCCTTTTATTCTCCACTGAGACATCAGTGTGACAGGTGACAGGGGGGGTTGACCCGTGTGAGGTTGCCATGGTTACCTCCTCATTTGCATTTTGCTCATGTTCATTTGCCTTTTGCCCACGTTGCTCACAATCGGCACCTACCCTCCATTTAGGCATTGCTCTTCGACAAGTACTTAGTTCCAATTTTTATAAAGTTAAGGCCATTTTAATAAAAGCAGAAGTGATTATAGAGGAATTACTTGAAATAATTTGGCCATGCACCAGGCCATGCAGTTTATTTAATAACTTAAAATTATTGCAAATTAACTTTCCTAACATATATATAACTGGATCCGAACTAAAATTGTACAAAATTGAAACATACACATGTACATGCAGTACTGACAGTAATTACTGTACTGTACTGCATGCAGTACATGTATGTTATCACAAAATACTAAATTCTACCAACTTACCATCAGCAGATTCTGATGAGTTGCTGAATGTAACCGCAACAACGAATTACTTGTAACACAAGAAAAATCAAAAGATTATATTAGTACATTAATAATAATTTTTATTACCAGGATTGTTACATTCAGTTGTTCATATAAATATTACACTTGACCAACAATCGTTTGTTAAATCTACTGGACTTGAACAACATATTAACCGGCAAGACAACTTTGGTGCAAGTGACATGATTACGTACAGTGATATGTGCAGTGATGATGAATTTCATTAAAGTTAAATTACAGTTGAACCCCGATTAAGCGGTCACCCACGGGGAAATGGCAAGTGGCCGCTTAATCGGGGTTGGCCGCTTAAACGGGGTTTCGTCAGAAATTAGCATAAGGCGTGGTATGAACGTCACTTTATCTGAATACAACACGCTTGGAGGCCTGTGACAACTAGTACTGTTGCTTGAATGTTTTAATCATTTGTCACCTTCTATTTTGGCCTATCTGTCATCAGGTTTTTCAAAACAAGGCCAAACTACGAGTATTAAATTCTTGGTGGCCGCTTAATCGGGGTAAAAACAATAGGAAAGCCCTCATCGGGACGGCCAAAAGGTGGCCGCGGCCGTTTAATCGGGGTGGCCGCTTAATAAGGGTTTTATTTGCAGTATTATACTGACAATAATTTCGGGACTTTGATAAGTGGCCGCTTAACCGGGGGTGGCCGCTTAATAGGTGACCGCTTAATCGGGGTTCAACTGTAGTACATTACATCATTTGATTATAATATTAGTGTAAAAACATTAAATGCAGATGCCTGTTGGTTTGTGACATTTTTTTCTTAACAACTCAATTTACATGTTTAGAAGGTCTAAGCAAATTATTAAAATCCATGTTAATTCTGAGAATTTGCCAGTACATCAAGACAGCTTCCATAGGTGATGTACGTGTTCCTCTTGTTTTGTTACACTATCTGACAGTGTTATTCCAATAATTATATAACATCATTGTAAGTCAATCAAGATTTAAATATGTCATAATATGTTATAAATTATGAAATAATCACATAGATTACATAATATATATCTATTAATTGCTTGATTAAAAAATGTAAAGCTTAATTGCCAACTTCCATTGATCACAGTGTACATACTTGTTTTAATGAAGACAACTTCAGTACATACATGAGGTTATGATATCACAAGACTGCATGAATGGATACATGTAGATGGATAGGTATATAAGGAGAGTGAGCAGTGATCACAGGAACAGTCCAATTTTGAGTTAACCTGCAAGGCAGCTCAATAAAAAGACCAAAGGCGCATCTGTATAGGGTTAGTATCAATCTGAAGTAAAATATTCACAAATACATGATGTACCAGTGATCATGAGAACATGGACTATTTACAATTACGCTTCAGCACTTCCTGCGAATAACCCTGTACATATCGTGTCTTTAGTCTTTTTATTCAGCAGTCTTAGTTAACTCGAAACTGGACTTTAATGATGAAATAAGATGTATCTATAGTTGAGGACAGTTAGTCAACTTATGACTATATAATATATGACTTATATAATATTATTAGTAAACAATGTAAGTATTAGTATTATTAGTAGTATTATTAGTAAACAATGTAATCCTATATAGGGAAAGTCATCAACTTTGTAATTCACACGCTGTTTGTACGAACTGATGAAGGTCTAAGACCAAAACGTTTTTATTAAATTTTTACTTTTTATCATCAGAAGTTGTCCGTCCTTAGCCTTTTTAAATTCCTTTTTACTTCAATCACATGCCGAGGTTTGGACTGCGAATCCTTACAGGATATCCTCCTGGGGAAGTAGCATCTCTGTTGGCTCGAGTGGCACCGTCAAATTAACTCCTCTAATATTATTAGTATAGTGTATATATTATATATATAATATAAATTATTATATGTATCATGTATTTAATATTGCTTGTTCTTTGACCAGAGAAATTTTAAACCAAATTTATAAGTTAATAACTACATTTAATTAATAAATTTCCATGCATTATATTAAATGGATGCAATTTAATTTAATTTAATTTTCTGCAAAGGTATAAAAATTTATATGAGAAGTTACTGGAAGTTGTTTAATTTTAATTAGTTACATTGTATTTATAAGACTTACACTTTTTCATATTTTGCAAAACAAACTAACATAATTATTATAAAACAGTTGTGAACCATTACTTTCATTTTAGAAGCTATAGCAATTTTAAAAGATATTATATACCGGTAATTGAGAAATAGTAACAATCATGTATGAATATAACACATACCTTATACCTAATCGTGTTTTATTTAGAGAACATATGTTCACAAGATAAGATATATGTGTACAGTCAAGTACAGTAACAGTAAATTTTAAGCAAAAGGGCATTCTGTTTTTTATTTATATTTAAAATATCTGTACGCTTTAGTAGGGTGAGGTGGTAAAAAACCCCAGAATACAGATATGACAATTGCATCTATATTTTAAATATTAATTTTAGTAATGCTCCAAGTTGTTAACTCTTGGAAAATTTCAGTTTTATAGTCATGTAATTAATGCTTCAAACCATATAGTCCAAAACATGACCTCATTATTAATCAACAACACATCAATAATTTATTGCACACGTCAGGCAGTTCTGCATTGCAAGTTGCATAAGGTGCATATATATGTGCAGGTGTATACATTGAAATGCAACATACATTGAAAGCAACAACATTATAAATGCATGGAAGTGCCATTTAAACAAAGATCCTTATAATGATGTCTTGTACACACACAATAATAAAATACTAATGACACGAGAATACATGTAATAGGATCATCCTGGCAGGGGACATCCTGTGTCACTAGTTGGAATGTCCTATTAAGGACTTGGTTTTCCCTATGTGAAGGGTTGCATGGAAAAAAGCCCTAAGCGACTTAAAGGAAATTTTGACATATTAGCAGCATAAAAATAATTTTTTACATGGTTTTATCATTGTCTAAGAGAAACTAGCAATAATGTGCAATTAAATACTTGTCAAATGAATAAATTATTTTAGCATTTAATCAGAAACTCTTGAACATAAAATGAAATTTCAAAACTCAACCAAGAAATCAACCAAAAAGTCACTTCAGTACATTATTCCATGGCGCCCCTTCATTTTGGTCATTGATTCTTGGCCACTGTTAGAAATTGGAAGGTCCTTTAAGATAACTATTTAACAATTATTCCACGAAATCGAGTCGTACATTAACTCATAGCCAACGAGGCATAGCCTCGTTGGCTATGAGTTCATGTACGACAAGATTTCGTGGAATAATTGTTTTATAATATGCTCACCACAGGATATTGCAATTAAAAATTACTGGGGAAAGAACGGAAGGAAAAAAACAGAGGAAAAATGGGATATTTATCGTAATTAGTGGGATTCCCAAATAAGGTAGTAATGGTACATTGCCTCATATGCCTTGAGTAGGGAACCAATCAGATTGCCCAAAATTACGATATCCTGTGGTGAGTATATTATAATGGTATATATCCAAGGTCTAAAACTGGGTTAAAATTGGAACTTGTACATCAAAATATTCCTGCCCAATGAACTATTATCAGTGACAGCAAAAAATAATCTTCAGAAAAAGTTGATACAAGCAGTCATCAAATATTAATAAATACCGTAAACACCGGCGTATAAGCCGCACTCGCAGATAAGCCACACCCCAAGTTTAGAAGCTCAAATTTTGGAAAAAAACTAAAACTAAAAAAGTTCACAGTCAAGTCTTAAAAAAAAACTTTGCTTCAATAACATAAGTTTTAAAATAAAGATGAATGCTATCAATCGTATCGAGTGTTCAAAGTTTGTATCAATCGTTTGTGTTGATCACGTTTTAATAGTTTCTTTTACACATAATTTCAACTCTGTTATTATGTGAAGGGCATGGACACCTACTGGCTGGCACATGATTGTTCTCTCCATGGAAGTTTTTTGTCATCATTTCTCCATTCAAGTTAGTTTTTTGAGGGAAGTTTCCGTGTCAACACAAAAGCATGCTTCATTGCGTCAAGAGCTTGGTAACCGGGCATTTCATCGGCACCTTGCCGTGTCAGGCTTGGGGCGAGGAAAATAAATATTATGGTTTACAGTGCCTTGTTTGTGTTCGTTCGCTTGTCAAATGGAGAAGTTTGAGTTCTCTTCAGCTGTTCGTGGTTATCACCCATTCATGTCTACAAAGATGTCTGGAAGCCATCCATGCATAGGAGACAATAATTACTCATTGCTCAAAGGGAGTTTGAGAACAAGTTCGACAAATTTGCCATTATACATCCTCGGCAACAGTGCAAACAACTAGTCTCGCTCTCTTATAATTGTTTTATGTTGTAAGCTTATTGTTTTGGTGTAAAAAGTGTTGATTGGGAAAATTTACAGAACCTTTTATAGATGTTCTCACAGATAAGCCACACCCTTGATTTGGAAAGAAATTTCTGGGGGAAAAGGTGCGGCTTATACGCCGGTGTTTATGGTAATTATAATTATTGCCAAAAGAAAGAGGTTTCATTAAATGGCAATTTGAAATTCTCTACTCAGTTTTCCGCTTTTTTACATTTTTCCACATATACTAACAAATTCAAGTTTTACAATAGGCCGGGGGCATATAACGGGAAGAATTCTGTATATGAAAACAAAGAGGATAGACCAGGAAATTAAGGGAAACAATTCTCCCATAAACATTAAAATGAAATCAGTTAACAGATTTGTATCATATGTACCTCCTCCTTCATCAGAATGCAGTGTTATCGACAATGCATGATCTTTCAAAGAATCCACAAACTTTTGAAGCTTCGGTCCTTGGAGTTCTTCACAATCCACAAAGAAATCATATTCTGTCTTGGATCGTTTAGAAGGACGTGATTCAATGTGTGACATGTTAACCTTATGATCCTGCGAACAAAGAAATAAACATGAAAATTTAATAGTTACATGAACATTTTAATACAACTTCGATCATTCGTGAACATTCCGGTAGAGATATCAGTGTATATGGTGGATCTAGGGTAAGGGCCCAGGCCCCCTTCTTGTGGACAAAGATACTCAAGGCCTGATGGGCTAAGAATTTTTCTTCCACCTGGACCTCCTTCTTTGTGGAAATTTAAGGCCCAAAAATGTTTCGCCCCCGCTATCACCTTACATGTATAAACAGGTCTGGATCTTTTTAGCTCAGCATTCGTGCGCATGCGCGAAGGATGAGCTTTCGGGTTTGTGGGGAAAATTTGGCGTTTGTAAACTTTTCTTGGTAATTCCGCTGACCAGTGTATAAGGCCTGGGAAATCACAACACTAAAAAATATTGCGGGCGCAATATTTGGTAGGCATTAGGGGTCAGGGGTCGGGGGTTATAGCCGGCCCTCAGTTGCAAAATTAAAATGGCGGCCGGTTGTTTCACAGTATTTCTCTCGTCTTACACATTTAAAATATAGACCTTTTTGGAGATCCGATGCCAACAAACGGATACATTCTGCACCCGGATTCTGCGATTCCTTCGTTCCTTGGTTTGAGAAATGCTACTGAAGGATTGAAAATATTTCTTTCACGAACGGAAATCTGTGGTTTCTATATCGAAGCACATTTGGACCCATGCCCGACCGATGAATCAAGGGGTTATACAACTTCAAAAACACCAGGAATAACAGAACGGTTCTACCAGGGCATAGTTTAGGCTCGACCGCCGAAAAAGATCCGGGAAATTGAAGCGTTCAACTGAACTCTGGCGTTTGGAGCCCTTCACTTCAAATGGATTTCAAGACTTAGGATCTAGGAAAGGAAAAATGACACCACAGGACGGTCGGTAATTGTCTACAGTATGTGTTATTTGCTTTAATTATAACAAATATTTAACTTTTTAATTTAAACTTTTGTAATTTCGTATACAATTCGATCGATCGATCGATAGCTTTGAACCGAAAACAAATAAAGTGTTTATTTGAATCAAAATTTTGGCTGCAAAGCCTTTTTGCCTGTTATTGTAGCTTATTGTGTTGACCTTAAGTTTGTTCATAGTTTCCAATTACATTGCTGAGCTGGCTCACGAGAGCCTTTGATTTTAAAATGGACTTGTAACCAGGTAGACTCATGATAAAATAAATAAACGTTACTCTGGTTCAAAAGGTTTTGTTTTCGGTATAAAAATATATATAGTAGCTAAAATCCCGGCGTTTCTTCAGGGTGAAGTGATGAAGAATTTACAAAAGCACGGATATAAAAGACAAATGCAAATTTCCTTTAAAGTTAAATTCAAATATTCATGTGGCAGATGAATGCCATCATCCCGGTTGAGCGGATTCTTGCTATTTGTTAATCTCGGGCAAGTTTCTAAAAGGCATCTGTTGCATCAGAATTTACTCGTGACAGGAGCATATCACCCCGGAGCCTCTATCTATGATGATTAAGGACAACAGCGTAGTTACACCTTTGGCTATTTTTAGAAACAAAGCAGAACAGCAAAAGTCATTGTATTGTATTGTTTTGTATTGTTTTGTATTGTTTTGTGTTGTTTTGTTTTGTATTGTAGCAGGAACAATCTCATTGGTTGAACGTGGGTGCGTGGCTCAAGACATCATGTTTTCGTGGCAAAAATAATTCTAAAAATGTAACTTCGCCGAGGCATGGGCCCAATAAGGGAGATGGAGGCTCCAGGGTGATATGCTCCTGTCGTGATCATGGAAGATTCCCAGGAGATAGAGTGGTCTGAACGTAAACAATGTCTGCATGGATCTGCCACTCTCTCTATATATACATGTATTACATACTTAAAGGAGAAGGTCACTCCAGAAAGCGCATTTTTTTTCTCACTACCATTAAAAAGTATATATGAAGATGAATTACTGACCGTAGTATGAAGTTCTAAAGACCCTCGTAACCTCGGGAATATTGCCTTCAAAGTGTCGAAAAATTCGACTAAGGCGGCCGCCATTTTGAAGACTACTCAGCAACCTGGCCGCATAATCGTGACGTCAAATAGTCCAACCTAAATTGGCGGGAAGCGCTGTGTGATTTAAACATAGTTGCTGTTTTGGTGTGCCTTCGTTCGATGTTTCGAGTCCACAATGCGGCCTCTTGTGCAGCTCCAAACTGTTGTAACAGATCGCAAAAGGATAGAAGAGGAATTATATTTCATCGTTTGCCGTTTATTGAAAAGATCTTGCCAAGAAATGGCTAGTTAAACTCGGCCGCGATAAGAGATTCTTGCCAAAACCCGATAACATTTATGTTTCTTCCGACCACTTTACGGATGACTGCTTTGAGATTGATTTTAATTCAGATCAACATCTTTAATACTGGTAACACTATAAAAGAAAGCAGAAACCTGATGCTGTTCCGACAATTTTTAAACACGGAAAGTCGGTTCGCTAGCGAAAGAAGCAAAGCCATGAAAGAATGACAAGAGGTTAGTTTGTCAGTATTCCGTAATGATTCAATTTAATGAAGGCGCTGTGACACTAAAAATATTTCGTGCAACTTGTCTCGCAATTTTGTTAAGCCGTCGCGAGAGAAATTGAAAGAAGCGTTGCTTAGTGTAACACCGAAATGCTGCGTTGTCGCGATCGCTTCGAAAAGTAGAACTTGATTCTGCTTCGTCGAACGGGACAATAATTAATTTTAGGAGGTCGAGGGCACGGGCGGGCATTACACGTTAACGGCAAACGATGAAATATAATTCCTCTTCTATCCTTTTGCGACCTGTTACAACAGTTTGGAGCTGCACAAGAGGCCGCATTGTGGACTCGAAACATCGAACGAAGGCACACCAAAACAACAACTGCGTTTAAATTACACAGCGCTTCCCGCCAATTCAGGTTGGACTATTTGACGTCACGATTATGCGGCCAGGTTGCTGAGTAGTCTTCAAAATGGTGGCGGTCAATTCGAATTTTTCGATACTTTGAAGGCAAATTTCGCGAGGTTATGAGGGTCTTTTGAACATACATACATACATAGACTTTATTTAAGTGTCTGTGTGTTTAGCTTAAATAGCTAATTGGGGACTTCAAACTACGGTCAGTAATTCATCTTCATATATACTTTTTAATGGTAGCGAGAAAAAAAGTGCGATTTCTGGAGTGACCTTCTCCTTTAAGATGGCAAATTTAATTAAACACTGCGCAGGGATAGCATTTGACACATAACGGATGTTCAGTTAGGCAAATCAACATATATACATATATATATTTATGTACTAATTTCTAAAATATTGCCTTATTTGTTATGACAGCAAACCACAGAAGTAAATAAGTTGTGGCTAGCTGCAAAAAATGTCGAATAATTTAATTAATATCAGCTGAATAACCCAACACCACCACCTACCCCTCGGGGTGTATACGTATACGTAATAATAAATAATTAGCTAGATGTTTGCAGTACTACCTCAAAAAGTTTAAGAGCCCTCGCCAGAGATCCAACTTCCTCTTTTAACGCAAACACAATAGATGTGCGTTTCTTCCCTCCATTTTCTGCCTGATGTTTCTGTACAAAACAGAAGCAGTTGTATTATCATCTCGACTATGTACACAGTAGCATGAGTTCCAAATGCACGATTTGCGGTTTTTCTTTCACATATTCCAGTAAGTTAAGCTTAAATGACACAAAATCAACTCAGTTACTCAGGATTTACTTTCACGAGAAAATTAATTGAAAGTTACCTTTCGATTGCTTGCATCTTCGTTCGTATCAAAGTGTTTTCGTTTTCCCGCTACCCCGGCGTCCATATTGGCTTCTTTGTATCTCGAAAAGGACTGCGCAATATTTTTCACGTGACCACATTGCCCATTGTTACAAAGGGAGGCGAAGGAGGTGTGTCTGGAGGTGTGGTTCCCAGGCCCTTCATGTTTTAGGGGTGGATTAAATACAAAGAAACTATTGAAAAGAAAAATGACAACTAAAAATACAAATAAAAGGAAGATATCCTAGTTTGGGTTTCACTGAAAGTATTGCAAGGTGACTGCAAGTGAACACTCTTTCTCCTCTGCAAAAAACCCCCGCCTGATCGCAGGTTACTTCTCTTGAGATATCGGGGATAGGGAAGACATAATTTATTTGACTTTCCTTGCCAACCTCAACTCAGTTTTGTTCGATATTTCCTTCCAACGAAGCCTGCCAAGTTTCATAACAAAAAGGCCTTTGGCTTAGCCTGAATTTCTGCCATCTCCTCTGTCTGTCTCAGGAGTAAGCAGCAGAGGAGACGGCTAACTTTGGCTGTCAGTCTTAAAATATTAAATTTGATCATTGCTGGTCTCATGGGGATGCATTAAAAAAAAAACAGACAAGTGAAGATACAGGATGGAACATTATTTTGTTATGTCTTCTTTATTATCACTCTCGTCCCCAGAGTCCGCGATCCTTTTGGTCAGCACCAAGAATCTCGGACTCGGTAGGTACTTGATGTATGGGGAATTGTATCCTAATGGTTTTCAGGAGAACACAGGGGTGTCCACAGGGGTATACTTGAATATACATGAGTGCACAGGGTACTATTAGGGTACAATATATGTTCCCATACATGAAGTAACTACCTCGGACTCTGGCAGGGACAGATAAAACCGCGAACAGACAAAAGACAAGAAAAATGAGTACTCTGTGCAAGCTCAGAAAATCGGTACCAGCCAGAGGTCGTGGGTAGGTACTTGATGTATGGGGACATATATTGTACCCTAATGGTTTTCAAGAGAACACAGGGGTATACTTGTGTATACATGAGTATACAGGGGTATGTGTGAGCCACAGGGGTATACATGGACACACAACCCTGTGATTTCTTGGTGCTGACCAAAAGGATCGCTAAAAGTAGAGTAAGTAAAAACAATATGTTGAATTGGAAAGAAATGATGGTATATTTTAAGCTTGGCAGAAATATGAGAAAGATATTATTCTGTCAGTGACACAAGCTACTCGGAAAAAAATTCCGAGTTCCCCCAACAGGAGTCGAACCTATGACCTTCCGCACACCGGTCGGACGCTCTACCACTGAGCTACAAGAGACTCGTGGGAGCTAAGGCCATATAACTATATGGCCTTAGCTCCCACGAGTCTCCTGTAGCTCAGTGGTAGAGCGTCCGACCAGTGTGCGGAAGGTCATAGGTTCGACTCCTGTTGGGGGAACTCGGAATTTTTTTCCGAGTAGCTTGTGTCACTGACAGAATAATATCTTTCTAATATGTTGAATTCTTTTCTCCAAGCATCTAATTTTCAAAATTAGATGCTCTAGACCCCCCTAGAGATTTACGCTATACACCTTCCATGCTCAATTTGCCCCAATGTGTGTACAATACATAGAAGTCTAGCTATGCCCCTGCTCTACTAGGGTTCTCTCACTAAACAATGCCCCCCCCTCCCACCAAGTGCTTTTTTACTAGACTCTTGTGACCGAGCTAGCAAAGATGTTGAACCATACATTCACTATTCACCTATTAGGTACGCCTCACCCAGGGCTGTCATTAGTAGCCGGCAACCAGCTATTGTGATCGCAACTGCAGTGAAGATGGCCAGCTACTCAAATTGTGAAAATTACTAAAAGACAACAGCCATGGGAGGCTATCTGGAGTATTTGACCACCTACTTTCCTTGTGTAGCCGGCTGCTTCAAAGCTTAATGACAGCCCTGCTCACCACATATGTGGAGTAAGCAATTTCCAGCTTTCTAATGTGGACAATTTGTCGCCGATCCCAAGCATATCTACTGTATAAAAATAACGTAAGAATACTGTACATGAATATTAATATTTATTTATTTTTTTTTTTAACTTAAAGGAACTACATCACAGAGGGCGCATCTTGAAATATTTAGCCTAGATTTTTCAAGTTCACCATTTGCAATAGCAGTTATTACAGATGTCAGCGGTTTGACATGCAAACAAGGCGAAAGGGTCAATCTGGCATTGTATTGGCCCCTTAGCTTCATTTGTAGGCTTGATTACCAGCCGCTGTTCGGGAAAATGAGCCAGAACGAAGACCGGACTCGAGAGAGCGGCGGAAATCGAGCCTAACTTGTTTGCATACTTTTTAAAAACAAAATAATATTTGACTGCGGGCTCAACTGTAATTTGTCTCATTCCTTACAAAAATGGCTTTTTGTGCATCATAATATATTATTAGAAAAAGACATTTCTGTAATGTCACTAGTTACAGTACAGTATGATACATTTCTTGCATCTTGAATCCCCAAATAATTAAATAGACAGGTAGTCACATTCACCTCATTGAAAAACATTGATAGCGTGTCCTAATATATCAATCATTAACAGACAATTATCATTTGCTACAGCAACTGCATGGGGGGCCACATTATGCGGCAGTTCTATTTTACTCATAAATCTTCCATCGGACGTGAACAGCTGGAGTCTCTTGTTATGAAAATCACACACAATCAAATAGCCATGTTTGTCAATAGCAAGCCCAAGAGGGCCAATTAACAGTCCGTCTCTATCTTTTGATCCCAGCTTATTTCCAATGTTAAATGCAAAATTCCCTTTCATGCTAAACACCTTGACACAATTAGCCTCAAAATAAGAAACAAAGATCTTGTTCTGGTGATAAACAGCAAACTGTGGGGAGGTGTCACAGTCTGGAGCACTGAAGGACCTCAGCAAATCTGTCCCATCAGGGGAGAGGACTTTAATTTTCTTGTCACCTTTGTCACACACAATCAAGTGATCGGTATGGCCTACAGACAGACTGGACGGATTTATGAGGTGCTTACTGACTGTTCTCTTTATGAAATTACCACTTTCATCAAACACAAAAATCTTGCTGGAGTCAAGAACAGTAACATCGCCGGAGCTTGTGAATGCCACTGAATTTGGTTTATCCAGTTTCTCAATGCCATTTTGACCAAATTCTCTCAGGAAATCCCCATCAGAGTCAAACAACTGAATTCGTTTGTTGTCGGAATCTGCTACAGCAATGTTTCCAGTTCTCTTGCTTATGGCAATAGAAACTGGCCAATCAAACTGCCCTTGCTGTCTCCCAGATGATCCGAAATCAAACACCCACTCGTACTGATGCGGTGTCACTTCCACTTTCTGGGGGGTGCCTGCCAGGGCCTTTCCATTGACGTCAATGGCAACAGTATGAATACCCACGCTCTTCGGTGTGTAACTCACTTTATATTTGCCATCTTTATAGTCTTTAATGTTCATGTTTAAGAATTCTCCTTGTGGATCTACCACATTCACGGCCATCTGGTCGTCTTGGTGATAAAACTGGTTGCCTTCTGCATCAATAATGATGACGGTAAAACTTGTTTTGTTATCCATATCTGCTCTTTCAAGACCACTTCCTTTTGCCACTGATTTTGAAGCATCGGCATGCTTCACTGTAACATGGCCCTGAATTAAGCTCTGCATCTTTACCACATAATCAACGTGTTGGGGATCATATAGTTCTATTTTTTTCAGATGAAGAAATTGTTCACCACGTTTCCCATAGCTTCGAGATTGAAGAATTTCATCGCTCAGGTTCCTTTCCAGGATGGCGTCGCCATATTCAACAAAGCCGTTCAACTGAGTAACAAGCAACTGAAAATTCTTCAACTGTGTCGAGTGATCTCTTTCTTGAATGTCATAAATTTCATCTAGCTTGGTGTGGATGGTCATTTCATGTTCTCGCAAACTGCGAATAAGTTCTTCAACTGTTTCTGTAACTTTCTTGTGGGCAGCAACATTTTCCTCTTTGCTTCTTTCCATCAGTTCAGTTTGTTTGTTCATTCTAGTTTGATAAAAGACAGCCAATGGTTTGAGTTTGTTTATAACAGACCTCGTCTTCATCTTCTCTACGTCAGCAGCTTCCCCAATGTCCATCATGACATGTTGGTCATGATTCTCTTCACAACATTTCTCGCAAATGCAGGCTTGACATTGTTGACAGTAATATTTTAACGGTTCTATTAAATCATGATATTTCTGCGAACACAAAGACGGTGTATGATCTGTACCGAAGACTTGCCCTGCTTGCAAATTATCAATCAAAACATTGCGTTGACCCCCAGTGCTGCCATTTGAGCGTTGGTGCGACTCAAAACAAGCTTGACACATGAATTTCAGGCACACAAAACAGTAGCAAGTTGCCGTGTTGCTTATGTCACATCTGCTACATCTCTGAGCCTCTGTGTCGACTCCTCTCAGTGGAAGGATATCCAACAATCGATTGAGATGAAAAGAGGTGGGCAAGTCGTTCAGATCTTCTGGAATTTCGACGTAAGTTCGACAAACCGGACAGTCGATTATAACTTCGTCTTCGTCATCGCATGGTATTTGCTTGAGGCAACTCAAGCAGAATGAATGTAAGCACGGCAGAGTTTTGGGATCGTCGACTGTTCCTAAACAAACAGGACACCGTGCTTCTTCCTGAAGCTGATCGATCAGCTTGAACAGTTTGTGAGCGTCCATGTTGAAATAATTAACCTGCGATCAGGCGTTCTTTTCCTGGCACTGTCACGTGGTTTGGAGGAGGAAGGTGGGTGGTGGTGGGGTGGTGGTGTGGGTTGGGAGGAGGGGAGGGGGAGATGCAATCCATTTTCATGATTTTCTCCTCAAATTATGAATGGCAATTTTTAAAACAATAATTTATTTGCTTCCAAAATCCTTATCGTCATCTGTGCAAAAATCATTATGCAACCAGAAATAGCCAACGACTGGTTGTATTACAATCAAGATTCCACGTCGCTCTCTCAGCGTAAGCTTAGGCCGTGTCAATCATGCATGCTTACTATGCAGACTTACTTGGGGGCTTATTTAATTTCAGGCCTCAAGAAGGGGGGGGGGGGGGGGGGGGCTTATTAGAAGGGGGGCTTATTTCAAATTATAAATTTTCAAGAAAATTCACATTAATTTTTCAAACTTTACTATTACACCACTAACTAAAACAGAACAAGAAATGGGTTATGTATGACCGTCTTACAAAGGAAACGTCATTTATACCCTAACTCGACGATAGTTCTGGGAATATAAGAAAATATTGCTGAAAAGTCCTTTACATCAGCCTTACGAAAGGAGGGGGGGGGGGCTTATTACAAAATCTGACTTCCAAAGGGAGGGCTTATTAGAGAGGGGGGGGGGGCTTAATAGAGGTAGAGAGGGGGGGGGGGGCTAAATAGAGCTTTTACGGTACTTTATTACTTACTCAAACACTACTGTTAGCTACCCTTATTATAATTTGTTTTTTCTTCACCTACCGCCTCGAATAGCCCTGCTAATTTGCGGGAGGTGAAAATGTTGTTGTTACTTTCTTTGGGCCGGCTAGATCGTCTACACAAGATTGCAAGTTCAGAAGACAACGTGTTTACTTCTCCTGGATTTGATGAACTCGTTTTTATTGTGAAGCCAATTGTGGAGAAGTCTTGTCCAAGTAAGGGACCTTTGCCCTAATAGAATCAAACGTGATCTTAATCACGAAATTGGGTTTTATGAAAATACCACGAAGGAGGTATTGTTACTTAATTATTATCTTTGAATTTATTTACAAGAGAGCCTTTTCTCTAGACAATATTCGTGAACTGACGTCATTGTGGTTGCCACACCTAACCTCAGTGAGTTTCCGCATTCCGGAACTATTTTTAAACCGGCTGTATTTTCTGATCTGAAACCCTCTTCCAAAATGGCGCAGACATTATCTTCACAAATGAAAGATGGCGTTCACCCGACAGATAACTCGTCCTTGTTGATCAATGACTCTACCTTGTTCCTGAGTCTCACCGTCGCCGGTTTTGCGCTAGCTCTAGTAACTACCATGGGAAACTCTGTTTTGTTGGTGACAATATTCAAAGAGAGCCGTCGCTTACTTGAAAAACCCCCATCTCTGCTGATCACTAATCTTTGCGTTTCTGACCTGGTGGTTGGGTTAATAGCTGGCAACCTCGCTGCAGTAAAGGCTCTCTACAGATACCAACAATGGCCAGTCCCTGATCAATTGGATCTAGTTGTTCGTTTGGTTCTTTGTTTGACGTTGTTTGTGAGAAGTGGGACAATCGTGGCTCTGTCGTGTGATCGCTACTTTGCTGTGGCACACACGTTCAGGTACAGATCGACGATTACGAAGACGAGATACAAGATTTGTATCGCCTTGATGTGGGGAGTTTCTTCAACCCTTTGTGTTCTCCAGCTTACAAGCATCCCAGAAAAGATCATCATAATTATTTACGCTCATACCCATGCTTCAGTGCCCGCGATGCTGTTAACAGTCATATTTATCAAACTTTTCCGAGCTTTGGCAAAAAGAGAACGGGAACTGAAAGCCGTCGGGATCATGAATAAACAAGTTTGGGATCGGCAAAAAAAAATGGTAATAACAATTCTGATAGTATTGGCTGTGTTTTACGGGACTGTTTTGCCAGAGTTTATTGCATTGCATCTTTTGTACTTCTGCAAACCTTGTGAACAATCTTTGACGTTTCAGAAGTTGGAGGTAATTTTTTTCGGCCTTCTTTTTCTGACCTCTGCTGTGAACCCGTTTGTCTATGCTTGGAGAGAGCCAAAGTATCGTCGAGCATTTAAAACTTGTTTTACTTGTTTTGGCAGTATACGTAGAATATCACTGCGCCCAAACCCACCGCAAGGAGCCACTTGTACCGCACCAGTTCGAGCGATACGCTTGAATTTATTTCAAGTAGGTTGAAGTGAGAAAAAATCAGGCTAAAAGGAAAAGAAAAACAAAAGCCGTTATACATGCTTTGTAAATAAGTCAACTTTCTCGGCGGTTGAATTAGTCGAAAGTCCTCAAAGCGGCCACCCGGCCACCGGCTGGTGAATAGCATCAGTTTTTACGAGCGAAAACCTTCGAACTTTTAACACAAAGACAAAGAACAACACATGGGCGTTACAAGAATTTCCTGTGACGTAAAAATGTCAGTGGCATTCGAGTCGTTATTGGGTCGTCACGTAACGCTTCTCCAAAGGTACCCTGGGTGAGGTTATTATTTTTTAGAGCGGCGTAGCCGCGATTTTTTGAGCCGCTTTCGTGGTTTAACAGTCGATAACTGACCTCTGGAGCCAGGGTGCTCCAAAGGCTGCAAAGGAATGAGACTACATACAGTACGTAAACGGGGGTATATGATATGTGCGACGCACTATGTAACAAGAAAACAGCAATATTATAGTCCAGTTCAGTTTCTGAGTAACGCATAGTATTAATTTAAGCATGACAAATGATTTGAGGCCTGGGACCCTACAAAACGATCCAATCTGTCATTTCCATCACGTGACTAACACAAACCACACCCAATTTTATAAAACCTCTGACTCCCCACCTACTAGACTTTCTAAAAGCCCTTTCCTATATTATTTTTCCCTTTCGTTGGTTTTGGTTTCCTCGATCGTTGTCGCGCGTCGCCCGGTTTCGCTCAAAGAAGACGACTTGTGGCAAGTCTACCCACCTACCTTTTAGCCTTGGATAACCATAGTATTTCTGTTGCTAAAGGGGCTTGACTGCACGTGAGCGGAGAGGCATGCAGCAGTTCGGTAATTGTGTAGTGGCTTTTTGTAGGGAAACCTAATTTTCTAATGCCACTAGTGGTGCGAATCTCTCCGAATACAGGGCGTGGCCAATCACGTGACCCTTTAGTAGTCCCCTTCGCACGATGTAAAGTATGATCTTTTATACTTAAAACCCAGCTCGCAAACGAAAGAAACCATTGTTAACTGTCGAACCTCCCTGTGCGACTACCTCTCGTAAGCGACCACTTTTCCAAAATATTTCGTCATTATAGTTGGAACCTCTCGTAAGCGACCGCGACCACTTATGGGGCTGATGTTTTGAAATGTTCTATTGTTTTAAGCCTCCGGTAAGCGACTACTTCACATGATCCGATCTATGGACGGGCACGAATTGGGTAACGAGACGCCGTACAACCCTGATATAATGATACAATTCTGATATCGGCGATGTTCATTGTATACTAGGCCACTCTAAGAAGAACGAGTCACTGTTGGTTGATTGTTGAGCGCACTGAAATTTCTTCCAACTACCAGATGTGTTCGGCTTGAAGGATATTTTACAGCATTTTGGGTTTACGGCTGCATTTATGCATGGATTAAGCCTCTCAAACTACTACAGGCTATGACTCAAAATTTAGACCCCCTGTGGTCTGAACTCTCGTAAGCGACCACCTCCCGTAAGCCACCATCTATGCTTGACATTTTGGGTGCACGTGGTCGCTTACGGGAGGTTCGACTGTTACTTGGTTCACGCAACGCTTCTCCCCACGACTCAATGGTAATAACAGTCGGTTAAAACCCTCTTTATAGGTTACGTGAGAATTATCGCGCTCACTTACTAAACTACAACAATAAAGTAGAATGGACCAAAACAACAACAAAATGTGCGTTGAAAGTTTTTATTTTATTTTATAGCGCCTTAGAAAAACACTTATCAAAAATGGGAAATTCTTCAAATAAATAATCATTTATGCAAATTTTCACATCAAACAGTAAAATTACAACGTGCTGTTAGCGATACCTAAGAACACGGCAAGGAAACTTCATTTTCCTTTTGACGAATGTTTGTTGTGCTGTGCTAATATTAAACTCCTGTGGACACTCCTGTGTAACACTGCAAAACAGTCCCAATCTTTCTTGCTAATTTTTGCGTGAGCCTGAGTACGAACGGCATTAACCGATCAACCTTGTTACCAGGTCTCTGTTCAGAACGAGGTGCGCTTTGAGGTCTTTGCTCTCTTCCCACACTGCAATTATTTGAGAAAGAGAGGGACTAGTTTGCAGTCTATCGTCTGCGAAAAAATAAAGTGCATGTTAATCTACGATTTGTGGTAAAATTCCATTCTTTTCCTTATCAAATTCACAACACTTTTGTACACTAACCGTTGTTATAAAAATTTCCAACATTCAAAAATAACCTCGTTCAATTTACCAATATCTCTAAGCATTCAATACTTGCTTAACCAAAAGTAAATAACATAATCTATTGAATTTTTTATATACATTATTTATAAGTTAGATTTGTCTTCAATTATTTTCACTCCATCCTTTTCAATCCGTGTTCATCGTGTTTGCTGTCCATTGATCTACATCGGTGTTCCTGCTGTAGCCAAACTGCTCTTATGGTAAAAAAGCTGCCCCAAGCTAAGCACGCGCAAGATATTCTAGCCTGACGTTCCAGGCTCTCGGTTAGTGGGGACAAACGCGAAAATAAAACGCGCGGGGACTGAGGCTAAGCCTGACACAGCCTGCTCCAGGCTCTTCGTTTTCGCGTTCGCTCGCTCGCTTTCTCCGGCGTTTGTCGCCACTATCTGACAGCTTGGAACAGTCTTTTTAAGCCTGATTCCGCTGTTGGACATCCGGTGATGACTTGCTGTTTCACCACCATTAGCCACGCAAGGACTGTACTGGATCCACAGTAGAACACGTTGTTCGTAACAAGGTTCCAGTGGCAGTTATGTTATGAGATTCCTTTCAGAAGCGAGGCCTCAAGTGAAATATTGAACTCCACTAGAGTCTGTAATAATTCCACCAGAAACTGCACCAGACCGCTGTCCCGAAAGAATGACGGCGTGTCGTACATGTTGGTGGTCGCTGGACACGTGGACAGGAGCTCAAACCAGTGGTGAAGTAAATGATCTCTGTGGGAGGGGAGGGACAGAAAGATCATGTCAACAAAAGAACAGCTAACACACATACGTACGATCATAACGCGAACGTGATATGAGCCGCTGTACACTCTACATCAAGAATATTGGAGCAAAATTTATGGAGCCAGTGTTCAATGTTGTAAGCCTCGTTTTAGCGTGAGACGTGCATTGGATACCGCATGAGAGGTCTGGGTTCGAGCCTGGCCGAAGTCCTTCATTGTCTTTCTCCACCCAGGAGTATAAATGGGTACTGGCGAACTGTTAGGGAAAGCTGACAACAATGCTGAGGGGTAACTTATGATGGACTAGCATCCCATCCAGGGGGAGTAGCAATTATCCTAGTCGCTTCATGTTACGGAAACCAGAGTTAAGCGCCGCCACCAATGAGCCAAATGCTCTCTATGATCCCTATGATTGGCACGGACTTTAATCCCCACTGTACACACTCCCTTTACACTAGTGATTTGTGTGCAGTTTCTCTGGTACAGTCGAACCTCCCTTAGGCGGACACCCTTGAGACCAGAAAAAGTGTCTGCTTAGAAGAGGTGTCTTACGAGAGGTGTCCGTTAGCGGAGGTCCCACTGTACCATGAAACATTTATGCCAAGACAATGTATTACGTTCACGTCACGCTGATTGACAGCAATTCCAAGAAAGCAGAGTAGGCAACCCTCTAATTTGTAGGTAATGCATGATGGAAAATAATTTGTTGTATAACGCGTGCGTGCCTTAATTAATGCAATGAACGAAAACGACTTACCTCGCACCCAGGCACACAAAGGACTGGAACTACAAAAAGAGAAAAAATAATATCACACACTTTGTCTTAAGATTGTAGGTCAAAGTTCTCGTTTGTAAAAGTACGTCGAATCTGTTATCTAATGGTCATACCCAAGTTCTAAAACTCTAACTTTAAATTTAAGCATATTCTTCATTTCATAACGACTTTCCCTCACACAAAAAGCCACAGTTAACTTTACTTTACCAGTCGCAGCTCCAAAACGAGACTAACCTTGCCGTCTTTGCCGATGGTATGTGACGCATTGTTTATTCTTGTTATAACGGTGCAGTAAGTTCTCCTCGCTCTCTTCATGTGATCCTCTTGGGTCGAGTCCTCCTCCACGGATGAAAGATACTGGTGACCTTTTTCTATAAGCAGAAAATGCGACAATTCTGATCAGCAGACAGCAGGCTGTTCATTGGCGAGTGATGGTAATCATTAAAACGTTTTACCAGCCAAGACACGGAGGGATTTGTAGTGATAAAGTTGATGAATTCGCCACGTGACAATTCCCTTATATGGGCACCGCACGTGAAGGAAATGTAAATGCACAGTGGCGGATCCAAGGGGGGGGGGGGGGGGGGGGGGGGGGGGCGCAAAGCGAAGTGTTGGTGGGTCTTTTCTTGCTCGAATAAGGGAGGAGGGGTAAGGATCATTTTCGCCCCTTCTTGCGTTATATTTCTGCTTTAAGCACAGACGTTTTTGAGCAACGGACGGAAACCGGAAGGCAAATGTTATTGTTGTTGGGGCGCTTTTACCCCCACAATGAGTTGGCAAGCCCTGGTTTTACCATTTACAAGTTGACGTTATGGACAAAAAGTCGATACTACACGCCAAAGAAGAGAAACATTCACCTTCCGGTTGCCATCCGTGGCTCAAAAACGTCTGTGCTTTAAGCTCTCTAAATTAACATAATAGATATAGGGCCGAAAATGGTTGAGTTATTAAGCCTGGTTTTCACTGGCGACGCAAGCGCAAGCGCAAGCAACATACACAGACGCAGTAACGCGTTGACCATCAGTGCCTTTTGTTTAGGACAAATCAATGCGTTACTGCGTCTGCGTATGTTCCTTGCGCTTATGCTTGCGTCGCCTAGTGAATACCAGGCTTTAGTTGTCGTGTAAGCATGGGAATATAACGGGTGTAAATTCTACTCACCCAAGATATCCCAGATGAAGAAGTTATTGCGAAAAAGTCGAGATGATCTGAATCCACACTGGAATACCTAAAGACAAAAAACAGTTAACAACGTTTAATCCACACCAGTTCGCCAAAAATATTGCTTTAAAAAGGTAAAGGGCAAGAAGAATACTATTCTACTTGCTGCAAATGTACCTGTTCTAAGGCTTGACAAAGACCGCCATCACCACACAACAAATACGTCAGATTTCCTCTCTGAAACAGGGCGAAATTACATGCAAAATTAGTCCAAATACTGTATACCAGATTAAATAGTTCTGAACAATTTATAAAAACATTTTCAGTGGAACACTGTTGATTATCAACTCGGAGTTGATAAAGGTAAATTAACCGCCGTAGCGAATTTCTAGAAGCTTTTCAGTGGACACCCAGAAGCCAACGCTGACGTTCTTCAGGCTCGTAATGCAATCGGGTTCAAGAGGAGGAAAGATTGCGTGACGAGCCAAAAGAATGTCTGCGTAGGAGGCCGGCTACCTACATTATAACACTCCTCACCTCTTTCTCAGGCTTGAAGAAATGTTTCACGATATTGTTAACTGCATCAGCAACACGCTCCTGTACTTCTGGAATACGAATTTCTACAAAAGAACCAAAACGTATTCACATAGGGATCTATCTTCTCCGAAGCGTTGCGTGACGACCCAAATAACGGCTACGAAGGAGACTACCCTTTCAGTTACAAGCTCAAAATACTAATTCTCCTCTCTGATTTCCATACATTTCTTGTAATGTAGTTGTGAGAATTTGGTGTTACATCAAGACAATGTTCCCCTAGTTGATGATTTTCTTTATTCTCGTAAACTTGTCCACTTGAAGAGGTATCGATATTGTAAGGAGAATTTCGAGGTTGATCTCTCTTGGGAAGCAATTGCCTGACTTGGTATTGGGATGGATAACTACAGTCGGGGGAATAAGTGCCGTGTTTGGCAAATCTTCGTTGAAGCACTAGAAGACTTTCCGATTGTTATTATCCAATTAAGAAACAGCGCGAGCACTCACGAGTACATGTTCTCCTAAAATTGTCACGCCGGCATACCTCATGTTGCTTAGCAACTTCGGGACGAAAATCGCGGGCTCAGTCCCGTCAAGGAGGACGGGATTTCACGCTCAACTGGTACTTGTTCCCCTGACTGACTAATGGGGAAGGAGAAATGAAATGAAATAAAACTGAGATGCGTTCTCTAGTGAGGTCTAGTGAAAGTGAGGTGATCTGATGTCTCGAAGGCTTAGGGAACGCCTGAGTAAAAGAAATGGTAAACGGGAGGCAAAAACAAGAAAGGAAAACAAGGATGCTTACTTTCGCGGTTTTTCCTGGAGAGAACGGGAGAGCGTCTCTGTGGAGACAAGCGACATACTTCTGCTAGGTTACCGTCTGTTAAACAAAAACGAAAACAGCAAACAGTCAGTAATACTACAGACAACATAACGACGGGTTAGCAGCCTCTCGTGACACCAGTACACGAGGTTTGCAATGTCATTGAGGAAGTACTAGTAACTTTTGCTGGGACGAAAAGGGTTAACAGAAGCTGCAGCTCAAAAAGTGAATGCAATTTGTAGAGAGCAAACTGACTTAAGATAATAGTTTGAATGAAAACGTTCACATGAGAAGTTACTACTTCTAACGAGAATACTGAATACAAAAGATCGGGCTATGCACTAAGTTATTCAAAGCACTTTGGAAAAAAATGATATAAACATTTGCCGTATCCCTAGCTTCTACATAGCCGTTAAGGAGGTCACAATCATGACGGGAAGAATCTTTGCGTGACAGTAAAGACAGTAAAGAAGGACTTTTTACGTTTACGTTCCGGTGGCTCGTCACGCAACCTTTCCTCGTTGGGGAGGAATTTTATACTCCTGAACCTGATTTAAAATATCAGATAAAACA
Source organism: Desmophyllum pertusum (assembly GCA_029204205.1). Classification (NCBI taxonomy): domain Eukaryota; kingdom Metazoa; phylum Cnidaria; class Anthozoa; order Scleractinia; family Caryophylliidae; genus Desmophyllum; species Desmophyllum pertusum. The sequence continues at coordinate 6,540 of MU827793.1, read as the reverse complement.
GCGATGATGTCAAAGAAATGTAAAATTGAAAACAAAAAAATCGCATAGACTCATAATATTTTTTCAATGAAAGCAAAAAAAAAACTGCTGGGCTTGCAAGAACAGAAACTGAGCGACGTGACCGCTATCCGTGGAATTTCTCGGTAAAGTCGGACATCCGGTCACGAGCAATTTTAAAAAATCCCGAAATTGGAGGCTTGATCCGAAAAATCCCCGATTGCACCAGCTGAGTGGATGCCAACTGTGAATGAAACTTTCCGAGAAAAGAAGAGCTTATTCCACGAAGGAGAGGGGAGGGGAATGAAAATGAAACTTCCTGATAACTGGACAGCTTCTTCCACGAAAAGGAGAGGGGAGAAGAATGAAACTTCTTGGGGGAAAACACATGTACATGAATTGGGCGCCTTTTGCTTTCAAAACTGCCATAAAAAATGTCCAGGCTCCATTTTTGAAGCATCTACATAGATATCTTTATCAACACGTAAATGATAAGCTTATAACACCAAGAATGAAAAAATGTTTCATCATCGTGTATTTGTTTCTCTGTTGTTTTAAAATAATAAGAAAAATTCGAATTTGACACAAAAAGAATGGATAACTATTGATAAAATGTCTTCAGTATAGCTTATGAATAGGCTCCTAGGTGGGGGGATAAGGGCAAACAGAAAAGGGCACGAACGAAAAGCCTATTCACAGGTTATTTCAGTAAAAATGCGCCTTTGGTTGCATAGGAGGGAAAAGACTACCCCGCGCGCGCACTCAAAAGCAACAATAAAGTTTTCTTCGCAAGTAACGCAACGACGAAAGATGACACAACAAAAAGCTTTGCTCTCCAATAATTTATTTCACCATTGTCTCAGATAAATTGGATCATTACAACATTAAATTAAATTGTAATTGTCTATTTACAGCTTCAAATATTTACAGCTTCAAATATTTACAGCGTGTCAAAGTTTGCCATGACATAGAATACTTTACAAATCTAAATAAAAATATATTATGAAGTAAAAGGGCGTAAGAATTGCACCATATGATAAATATTTATTTATCATAACGTTAACTAAAAAACAGCGCTCAGCAAAACTGGAAATTTTGCTGACTTGCCGATCCAGCGTGACATGACAGAAATAAATCATTTCCTCACAGTGTGACAACGTGTAGCACCGGAAGTCAAAATGTGCGAAAAATGTATCAAAATTGTACAAATCTTGAAAGATCCTAGTAAAAGCGTTTTTAAAATTATAAGTTTTTAAAAAGTCGCCTGTTTGTTACAGTGTTTTTTTCTTTTCTTTCTTTTTTCTTTTTGTCAACAAAGAAGTTCATTCCAGGTGGCGAGATTCTGAAGGACCACTGGTTAATTCGCAAATCCTCTGCTGCATGCCCCATATTGCGCGCGCCAGGAAGGGCGGAACCATGACCCATGTTGCACAACTTTGCAGCAATCTGGCCTGTGTTTAATTCTCAGTGTTCTGATCAGTCTACACGGGATCAAAGGTGTTATATTGGAGACGTCTATCTTCTCAAATACTGGAATAGTTGTGTGACGCGCACGTTTTTCACAGTTCTCAAATGAAGTTCACTTTCCTTCAAGTTCGCCTTCCTTCCATTCAGGAAACCGCACATTCAGGCCACACTTCGCTTCCTTCCCTTGTTTTCCTTGCTCGATACAACGTGACTATTGGCCAGCGCGATTTTGCGCCAATAAAGCAGTGAAAACACCGCTAATGTTCACGTCAAACTTGGCCGACGTCTCGGCTAAAATGCAGTTTTTCCCGCGCGACAGGGTCGAGGCGATTGCGTGGCTGACCAGCCGCTTGTCAGTTCCTGTTGTCAGATCGCACTTGTTTCCCAACCAGGACCATCGGAATATCTTCCGTGCCTTTAGCCCTCGTAGATTTCCTGTTGCAGTTTCAGTGCCTCGTCAAGCGAGGCAGGATCGTTCACAGAGTACACAAGAATGAACGCTTCACCGTTACTGCAGCGTCAGTCTTTTCATGGCGGGGAATTGATAAGATCCTGCAGTGTCTAACACTTGCAGCACTGCACTAACACCTCTTCTCAAGTGGATGGGGTGTCTCGAACAGATCCTCCACTGTTGGATTGTAGCGATCCGAGAACTCATTCTTCACAAAGCGCGTGACCAGCGACGTCTTTCCAACGCCGCCCGCGCCTAGGACAACCACGTTAAAAAACGTTTCCGTGGAAGCGGGCAGTGTATCTACGGAATTCCGCCACTTTCTCTCCTTGTTTCTTGATTTTTGCCTTCATGCTTGTGGGCGTAAGGGCGCGAAATAAAGACGCCACGATTGACAAAACAAACCACTCTTTTCCGCTCTGTTTATAACTCTAACGTTCCTCTGTTGAATAGCGTTGTCGAATATTATCTGCGATAACGTGTCGCGACCTGTATTTATAGGGCTCTCCAAAAAATACATCTGCTTGTCATCACCGTATTTTTGGCAAGTGGGTAATACGCGACGGGGAAAATACTGAAAGGCTATGAAACGTTATATAGAGTGTCACAAACAAACCGCAAAGATAACATTGTAATTCGACACACACAATCACAAAAACAATCACTCGCGACTGGAGATTATTGCATCAATTTCCAAATAGAAACTGCCAAGCATATTTTCGAGGCCACTGGGGAGACGGTTAAGTACTTTTTAACCACATTCACATATAAGTAATGCAAACCAAGATGATCTATTCATGCAGAAAATAGTGGAAGAAATGTAAAGTGAAATCGGATTGTTTCCAATACTGAGTTAAAATATCAAACCCCAAACATTACCTCTTAAAACTGGCACTTTTTCCGCGTTTACATGTAATGAACGTCAATATGACGCCCATATCGATTTTTTTTTTGCAAAATCGGGCAAGTTTGTGCAAACTTACAGCCTGCACACACACCACAAAAAGTACAAAATATTTCACCGACTCGTATGCTCTGACTCGGCCGTAATCAGAGAAAAATCCAATGTCGACAGATAATGCATTTAATGAGGGGATAAAGGGAATGAAAAGAATCAGCAGAACTGATGAAAAAATGCCACGATATTGGCACTGATATACTGGAAGATAAGGACCTGTAAAATAACTGGGGTTTTTAGTATTCCGGTTTAAACAGGATCGAACTTCCTCTTTTGTTCCCCTATAGGCGTGCGCGGGATTTTGTAAAAGTCCCTTGGCTGTAAGAAGACGGAAGATAACTGCACTCTATAAAGCTGCCCCACAGCAAGACGCGGAAGGGGAAAAGGCAACGTCTGCAGGCTTCAGTCTTCCTTAGTAGCGGTACCGAAGAGCCACTGCCTCGAAAACTACTTGTAAAACACCTGGAGATCATACCATTTAAAACATGAACCTGAGGAATGAAGATCACTGAAAATGCTGCCACAAACCGAGACTAAAGAATGACAATTACTCTTTAATAGTGTCCAAAACGCTGTTATCACGCCCGAAAACCTTGAACAAATATTTGGGTCATACTCACATTTGCCTAGAACTTTAGTAGTTACATTTGATTTCCGTTTGTTTCGTTGACAGCTATGCTCATATCAAAATTGTCCTAACTCCTTGCTCGCATGATTCAATTTTCTGCTTGATAGATCTGTTCGTGGGATTTGGTCGTCATTTAACTGGAGTAGTCTTAAGTTTGCGTCTGAGATTTCGCCTGGAACATTTTTGCGAATCACTTGAAGTCCTTTATGGCGAAATGGAGGCATTTACCCTTCCTAATTCTCTTATAGAAACCCAGGGTCGATCCCAATTTGAAAAGTTTAAGTAGTCACGGAGATAGTTAGTAAAAGAACAGGAAACGTATAATTTCAAATGACCGGCAGCTTTGCGCTAGGAAATGCTACTTGCGAAATGAATTGGGAACTCACGCCAAACTACTGATGCCATTCATAACAATTGGGTTCTAAATCCTAATAAGATAATAATCATCGTCCGTTGTGACAATCAATTCGTGCGTTAACAAGATAAGAACACGGCAGTTTACATGAGTTTAGCCAATGTCACCGCCACGCCCATTTTCTCCGGGGGGAAGGGAGGGGGGCACTTCTATAAGGCACTGACGAAGATGCTTGCATAGTGTTTGGTACCCACTTAGGTCGATCAACGTGAAATACAGTGGAACCTCCATTAAGGGGGACACCCTCGGGACAAGGAGGAGAGTGTCCCCTTAATAGAGGTGTCCCTTTAATAGAGGTTAAATATTGTAAATTATGACTGCAACAAAATGTTTGGAAAATTTCAACATTTCCGAGCCAAATTTTGAAACTTTGAAAAACTGACATCCTGACGTTTTTCAAAAATCCATGATTGCAACGCTTCCATTTCCATCCTCGCTGTCGTTCGTTAATCCTCACTTCCTACTGGGTTTCCTGTCATTTGTCGAGTGTTATTCTTACAGAGATCTAAACCGATTTATTGATGCAACTTCCGTATGATCTAGATATGTTTTCTGAGCCTTCCCAAAATCATGCTAAGAGATCAGGACATGTGGTCCCTTTACATGGAGGTGTCCTTTCCAAGTAGAGGTTGCCGACTGTATCCTACATCTGCATGTAGATATCTGTACGTAAATACCTGAAATTAACGGTCCCTCGCAATATCGCTGGTTAATGTAGGGATTTATGTGGCTAGAAGCGACATCTTTCGCCTACTATCGCATTTCTCCGAGATAAATCGGTGTTTTAATTGTATTTGTCTACGGGTTAGTCGAGTAGCTTTATCCGATATGTGTAACTATGTATGAGTTAAGAAGGTGTTCTAACTGTATTGGTATCCCCCTTAGGGGTAAAACTGTTTTTTCTGGTAGCGCTACCAGGGGTGCCCTTTATAGATCACCCCGACGAGCTATCCTCCTACCTGGCTTTTGTATAAGGAGTCCCCCCCGCTCGCCCCCCCCATCCCCCCCCCGTCCCTCCTTGGTCTGAAGTGTTCAGCTGTTTTTACCTTGAAATTTTTCTGTAGTTTAGATCACAAGAAACCTGCACAATCGGCCGAGCTATTAACTGAACTCTAAACTATAAATAAGATACTGCAGTTCGAAGATGTTTCCGGCAGAATATTATGGATAAAAACTGTCTTATGAATCCATCTGCCGCCGGGCTAAAATATCAAGGAATTTCGCTAAAAGAATTCTCATGTTGCAAAAAAAAAAACAAAACGATTGTTAAAAAACATTTTCTTGTAAAGGAATTCGTAAATTTCGATCTCAGTGGAACTTGAAAACGATGACCGGAAACGTCACGTTTTTCTTCAGATTCAGCGTTTTCAATGTCTCATTTTCATTCTCGACCATCATCAATCGATCGCTTTTTTAAACTGGTATTCCCCTTTGATAAATTGGTCAGAATTTTGCTGAAATTCGTGTTTTCGCTAGTTTCTTTATATAGCGGTAAGGCAGAGTTTGAGTGAATTGACAAATCAACCATTTTGGGGGGTTCTCTTACGATCTAGACACGTTTTAAAAGGACGCAAAAAACAGGTGGATTTTCTCTTTGACACGTGGCTATGGGATCATGAGCGGCGGCTGGAGTATTATAGGTCTATTAATGAAAGCGGTCTTTAGGCATCATGACTGATAAAATGTAACATTAAAAAAACACGATCTATTACCTCTTTGCCTTATTTCAGCAACACTTCTCATATTGAGTACTTATAAATTTATTTTGTCTTTGATATTACCTTCCGCGGTGCCCCCAATCATGGTAATTCACAAAAGAAATGTAAAGCCAAGGCTAATATCGAAGCAAAAATTCACTTTGACAAACCAAACTCTCAGAGAATTTAAATTACATGAAGACGTTTTAAGGCAAAGAATAAGGAGTAATTTAGATATTTCGAGTTGCGGTATACAGAGCGCGCGAGACGCACATGAAGGAATTTAAATCTTATTTTTCTTTTTTAGGTAGCAATCGTGCACGTTGAAGCACATTTGACCTTACATTTTTTACGAGTTCTTCGGTTCGTAAAGCGTGTAATTCTCTCGTTCGTCTCTTTTCTGGATTACCTGATTACCTCTTTGGTGTTGTTTTCTGACCTTTGATAAACTCTTAGTTTAGAGGTCTTTCCTACGATTCGAAGTTAATTATCATCGCATGAAATGACGCTTATACATCGTGAAATGCTCTGCTCCTCCGCAGAGGCTTTCCTTGGGATAATGGGGGGATAAATATGGAAATAGGGAAGAGATTAGGGGATGAGTGAAATATAAAGCGCGGCGACTCTTTTCTCCCCTTTCTTTTGTTTCTGCTTCCTCATCCGCCCAAGGTAAGGCCTCTGAGGAGGAGAGTAGTCGTGAAAATAGCTCCACTGAATTGATTATTGTGGACTTCTCGCGTAGACTCGTTTCTCTGCCCCCCCCCCCCCCACCGTCCCCCCGCCCCCCACCCGGGTCACTTCCTCCATATAGAAAAGTGACGGGGGTGATCGTCGTACCTTTTATGGACTGGAGCCGACTTGTCGTTAGAATTGTTTAAAATTGTCGTTATAGTCAACATATACAAATTCTCCTATACAATTCTTCAG